>CAUYUJ010002202.1:222500-225000 GCA_963575745.1 Prorocentrum cordatum | reverse complement strand
GCCAGATGGGCAGGGGGGGGCGGACCCTGGAGGGAGACCGAACGGGCGACGACACGGGGGGGAGCAGCGGCAGGACGAGAGCGGAGGTGGCGCGAAGGAGGGACCCGGAGGAAGCCGCGGGAGCGGCGGAGCGAGGCGAGGTGAGGAGGGGAAGTAAAACAGGGCTAGGATCGGGATAAATCGCTCGAGAGCGTTCCAGAGCGCTCTCAGAGCGTTCCGGAACGCTCTGGAGCGGCCGCGGCGCCCAATACATCCTCCAAACCCGCCGATTCTCAGAGGTTTCGAGTTATCCCGATCCGATTTTGTCCCGATCTTCGCGTCGTTTTAGGAAGGGCCCCCCCAGGCCCAGAAAGGCCAACACAGCATCCCTGGAGGAGGGCGGGGGGAAGGGTTGGGCACTCCCTCCCTTCCCCATCTTGCCTCGCGGTGTGACCGCGGCGAGGAAGCAGGAGCTGGGTCGGGCCGTGTCTCTTCTCTGTCTTTCTTCCCCGCCTCTCTCCCTCCCTCTTTCTCTTTTTCTTCCCCTCTCCCTCTCTCTCTCTCTCTCTTTCTCTCTCTCTTTCCGTTCGCCCTGAGCGGTGCGCAGTTGCAGAGGCAGCAGAAGCTCCAGTTCGGCGTTTCGGGCTCTGCGGTGGGTCGAGAGGAGGAGGGGACGGCGGGGGGAGGGGGAGAAGAAAAGGGGAAGCTGCGGGGGCGGTTCCGGCCACGAGAGGATGTCCGTCAGGTGAGAGCCGGTCAGTCGCCTTCTCCTCCCAAACGCCTACCCTTGAGTCGTGCCTGTCCCCCTACAGGGGGATTTTCGACGAAAAATAACAGATAGTCAAAAAATATCCCAAAATGGTCAAAAAATATTCCAAAAATAGTCCCCATATTATTTGTTGATTATTTCGTGGCCAGTTCAAAGTATTCTTGAGGTTTTTTCTCTTTCGTCCAAAATCGGCCTGTAGGGGGACAGGCCCGACCTAAGCCTACCCCTCCAATCCCCATCCCCATCCCCATCCCCATCCGCATATCTTTTGCATATGTTTGACTATTTTTGAACATTCCCCCTGTAGAGGGACAGGCCCGACCTAAGCCTACCCCTCCCTTCCCCATCCCCGTCCCCATCCGTCCCCGTCCCACGGGGCGTTACCTGGCGGGCTCGCGCCAGCCTCAGCGCCTCGGCATGCACGGTCGCGCCGCCCTGCTCGCGGCGGCCACGGTCTCTCGGGCCAGGGCCTCGCGATGGTCGTGGGAGCTCCTCGTCGACGCCAGAGGCGTGGGTAGGGGAACAAAAAGTGACATAAACATAAAAACTCGGAGGTCCGCGCGGATTTCTCGGATCGGCGCTGGGCCCCCCGGCGGCGCCTCCGCCCCCGGCGCGCTCCGCGCGCCAGGGAGGGGGGTCCAGCGCGGATCCGAGAAATCCGCGCGGACTTCCGAGTTTTTATGTTTATGCCACTTTTTGTTCCCCTAATGGGTGTTGGCATGTAGAGCTCACCTGAGCAGGGCGTCGAATACGGCGCAAAAGACGTGATGGTCGACCTGGCAGTGGGGGCACGTGATGTGGCCGCACTGGCCGGTCAACACAACGGCGCCTTCGGAGACGACCGACGCGCAGACGGCGCAGGCGCCAGCGTCGGACCCGATCTGTATAGCTGACGCCCATGATGTGCGCAGCGGCCCCAAGGAGGGTCGTTTGGGCTCTGGCGCAGGGTCTTCTGAAGGTCATCCAGGAGCATGCCGTAGCGCTCCAGGGACACGTCTTGCAGAATGTCTTTGGTCACCGCAGACGCGGCAGCTGCGGCAGCACGTTGTCTAGCGTGTCTGCGGGCATGCCGAGACGGAGGCTTCTCGTCGACCTTCTGCTGCTTGCCACGCAGCTCCTCGGTGTCAGGATGACCTGCAGGGGCACCCTCGCACTTGATGTCCTCCTCCATCTCGCCTTCCTTCTCCTCACCCCCCCCCTTGTCCTTCCTGGCCTGGTGGCAGTAGCACTCCTCGGAGCAGCACTCTTCCTCGGAGTAGCACTCCTCGGTGATACGCCGGACCCACATCGTGGCGCCCCAGAGCGATATGCTGCTCACCTTCCGAAAAGTCTTCCTGGCCGCAGCGCTGGAGACGTAGGTGACAAGGATGTGTCCCTTGCTGATGCTCGCGTTGTTGATCTGACCGAGAAGGGAGCATGCGTCCATGCTGGCGGCAGCGTCCGCGCGGCCCTCGAGGAAGTGGTCGGCGCAGGAGGCCCGGCCGGCCGCGACTGCTTGCGGCCCCGGGGGAAACCGTGCACCTCAAGCTCGATCTCCTCGGGCCCCTCCCGCCGTGATTTTTGTTGCCTCGGCTCGAGGGGGTCTGGGTGTAGGGAGGAGGAGGAGGAGGAGGAGGAGGAGGAGGAGGAGGAGGAGGAGGAGGAGGACGGGGACGAGGACGAGTAGGGAGGAGGAGGAGTGAGGAGGGAGGAGGAGAAGGGGGAGGAGGAGGAGGAGGAGGAGGAGGAACGGGAGGGGAGGAGGAGGAGGAG
>CAUYUJ010002202.1:200000-220000 GCA_963575745.1 Prorocentrum cordatum | reverse complement strand
CCATCACGCACCGCAGCTTTCATTGCCAACCGTAGCCCTGCACAAAGAAAAATTCGCTCTGTACAGTGTCCTTCGTTTGCCATCCAGCACGCTCCGATTGGCTAAGTTGTATTCATTCAAAGCACACGGTTTAGTGGCACACGCATCAGAGCTAGTCATGAATGCAGCAAGCTTGTGGAGATGCGGTTTTCATAGTCTGCGAAGCTGGGAAGCGCAGTTGCGCAAATGGTCTGAAGCGGCGATATTCCAAGTACCACTGGTGCGCTGGACGCGTGCGCAATGGAATGCACCATGCTGGAAGACAGAGCATGGTTACTTGCAGCGGCTTGATAGTCGTTCCGAAGTGCCAACCTTTTCACCCATTCCTGTTGCACTCTGGCGTTCGGCGCTCGCGGCGGCCCGTCAGGAACAGGCTAGTGCAGTGGGAGAAAACCGCAGGAGAAAGGTCCAGCGTATTTTTCCTTCCCTGCTGTGCGTTTCACTTTTTCCATTTGGATTTGCGGATACCATCGCTAAGTGTTTGTCTGCGTGGGGTATTTCTGCTTCGATTAATGGGACGGTGGGCGAGCGGTGGGGGGAAGGCCTTGCGGTGCTCCCTACGATTAAACCTGCATGGCTGAAGAGCCTGCACTAGACCCTTGCAGGAGGGTGGACAACATTGCATGCATGTCACTGGAGCGGCATCGCGTATTTTTGGCTGTAGAGAGCAGCCCGACTCATTCCCACACTATCCCTTCTGCCCTGTATTCCTGGCCTTGCCTCCCTCACCTCATTTAACACTCGGCCTTGCCGCCGACAACGAATACAACTGCGCATCGTGTGCACTCTCCCCACAGTGCCGGCATGCAACTGGGTGTGCCCGCTTTTCACACCAATCATAAGCTCAAGGCGACGCTGGTCCACGGAATCGTTGCGAACCTTGTTGGGCAAATTGCCGATGTAGCAGCTGCCGTGCACGCCACTGGCAACTAAGCGTGCGGCCAGACTGTTGCCCCTCAGGTGCGGTCGATCATCGTCACCATCATCATCCGCAGCAGAAGCATCAATATAACCGTCATCATCAGCGACGTCATAGCAGACTCATCCTCATAATCATCATCATATGCAGCAGCAGCAGCATCATTAGCATCAGCAGCAGCAGCAGCATCCCCCTCCCCATCCTCCTTCGGCAAGCGCCTCGGCGGCTCTATCACCGACGCCCGCAAACCGCGCACCCTGGGCTTCATGCCACAGGGTAGCACAAGGTAGGGCCCCGCGACGGCCCAGAAGTTCACCGCGACGAGCCAGCTACGCCGCCGCGCCGGCGCGCAGCTCGGCTGCCAGCCCGCGCTCTCCACCCCCAGGGCGGTGCGCAGCTGACGCCCCGTAGCCCAGTGCAGGGCCGCGCTGGGCTCGGCGCCCCACCGCGCGGCGAGGGCGCTGGCGACCGCCTCGGCCTCGGGGCCGTCTCCCAGCAGCTGCGTGCATTTGGGGGGCCAGCCACCGCAGGCTTTTCAGCGCGGCTGGCCCGAGGCGCCCCATCGTCTCCAGAGCCGGCTGCGGCCGCGCTTGTTTGCCTCGCCCTCCTGGGCCACCGCGCCGTCGGCGCTCGCCGCCGCCAGGGCGCGCTGCTTGCCGTGCACGTTGTAACGAATAGTCACGTCCGCCAGCAGGGGCGGGCAGCCCGCGCGCTGGGCGTCGAGGTCCAGCAGAGCCTCCTCGCGGCGCGTCTCGAGCGCGGCCCCACACGCCCTGCACGGCCCTTGCGGCGAGGCGGCCGCGCGCCGCGCAGCCAAGTGCTCGGCATGCCCAGCGCCAGCGGTCCCGGGCAGAGATCTGCAGCTGGCACACCGTGTGGAAGCCGCACTCGACATGAATGCGCTCCCAGACTTTCCCGACGTCGCGGCTGCGCGGGTTTTTCGCACCCCCGCCGCAGGCGCACCAGTAGGCGCGGTGCGCCTTACAGCAGAGGGGGTGGCCGCAAGGCTGTCCAGCGCGCATGTCCGCTCGTAGGCAGCAGATTCCAGCAGCGGCCGTTCAGCGGCGCGAGGTCCTGCCCCAGCAGCTTCCGCGCCGTGCTGAGGTCGGCGTCGTCCTCTAGTCGCTGCCAGGGTCGCCATGCGCCAGCTGCCAGCCAGCCGAGTGGGCGGCGCCGCAGGAGCGGAGTCGCGCCCAGTCCTCGGAGCACAGAGTATTCAGCGAGGCGTGGTAGTTCATTTCGTCAAGCCTACGCCCGAACAGTTTCTGGGATTTCTCCCGCAGCGCCCGTGCGAGCTCCCGCCAGGGCGGCAGCGGCGCGGAGCCCGCCTCGTCGTCGGCGGGGCCTGGACCCTTCAGCGCGGCCTGTGCATCCCAGCAGGCCGCGGCCCGCGCTAGGGCAGAGGTGTCCAGGTCGACCCGGTCGGGCAGGCCGCTCCTCTCACGTGTGCCAACCAAGCTCTGCGCTCAGAAGCCCGCCCAAGGCGCTGGAGCCAGCTCCTCCTGGCTTCGGGCTTCGGAAGCCGCGCCCACCGAGTCGCAACGGCAGCCGGCAGTGGGCGCTCTGCGACGCCGCCGAGGGGTCCAGGCGCGCCAGTTCTTGGTAGGCCTCCAGGGCGGCCGCGTCGTAGGCGGCGGCGGCCCACGTGCTCCGCCTCCTCCTCCTCCTCCTCCTCCTCCTCCTCCTCCTCCTTTTCCTCCTCCTCCTCCTCCTCCTCCTCCTCCTTTTCTTCCTCCTCCTCCTCCTCCTCCTCCTCCTCCTCCTCCTCCTCCTCCATTCCTGTTCCTGCTGATTAACTCCTCCCTGTGGTCCCCCGAGGCCGATTGAAAGGGCGGCCCGGGCGCTTCGCCTGAGACTTCCTCACCATCTATGACCCTGAACCTTAAAAACTGACAACGGCCTCACGGATTGAGGGCGGGTGGTCTTCAAAATGTGATTATCGCCTGGGCGCCGCGCACATTCGTTTTAAAAATTGCAAGAAATTCACGGATTGAGGGCGGGGCGTGTTCAAAATATGGTTGTCGCCTTAGCGCCGCTCACACTCGTCTTGCAGAAAGTGTGAGAGATTCACCGATTGAGGGCGGGTCGTTTTGCAAATATGGTTGTCGGCTCAGCGCCGTGCACACTCGTTTTAAAGGTGTGCAAGAGTTTCACTTATTAACGGCAGGCCGTTTTCAACATGTCATTCTCGCTTGAGCGCCGCGCACACTCGTTTTAAAGATGTGCACGAGCTTCACGGATTGAGGGCGGTTCCTTTCAAAATGAGGTTGCTACCATAGCGCCGCGCATATTGGTTTTAAAGCATTGCAGGAGTTTGTTGTTGTTCACGGTGTTGAAGTCCTAGGAACGGTGTCTTGGCACGATTCAGGATCGTCAAGACGCAACAGTCAGGTTGATTATTGGCGTTTGAGCCCCGAGAATGGTGTTCTGGCACGCTTCAGGATCTTCAAACAATTGCCTCCCAACGGGGCAATTTTCTCAATCGGAATGAATACTTGTATGGGGCCCATGAAGAGGGAGCTTGGAGAGAGGGTTTATTCCAACATCATTGATGAGTTCTGGGTTTACACTGGCCCTCCTCCGCCTCCTCCTCCTTCTCTTCCTCCTCCCCAGACCCTCCTCCTCCTCCTCCTCTAGCCGCGCTCATGAGCTTGAAAAGCCGAGGAGAACAATAGCCCGAGAATTCACATGCAAAATGGCCCTTGCTCCCTAGAGCCCGACGACTACCCGAAAGCAGCCGTTTGTGGCCTCAACGACTCCGGCCAGTGTGATGATCTCCTGGCGCTGATCGGAGGCCTGACACGAGGCACGAGGCGCATCTGCTGCGAACCTTGCTGCTGCAGGCGTCCGTCGATGGTGGTTCGATTGCCTCTGCAGCCATCGGCGGGGTGGAGCGCCGTCGAGTCAGGGCAGCGCCTGCCGCTCACCTGGCGGCGGTGCGCCTGCAGCTGATGGTCGAACTTCGCGCGGGCAGGCTCTTAGGCTGGGAGCTGGAGTCGCGCCGTTGCCGTCCTCCCGGAGGGCCGGCAGCTGTGCGCCGCACCGCCCGCAGAGACCGTCGCGGCCGCTGGCGGCCTGCGCCGCCACCGCGTGCGCGGCATGTAGCCCCCCTTCGGCGTACCGCGGCGGGCCAGATGCCGCGCAGAGCCGCCGCTGATGAGCGACAGCGCCGGGCTCTCACGCGTGCTGGGAAGGGGAGCATGAAGAGGAGGAGGAGGAGGAGGAAGAGAAGGAGGGATCAGGAGGCGCCGGAGAAGCAGAAGCAGGCGAGGCAGTAACAGGAGAGGGAGAGGCAGAGGAAGACGAGGCACGTGATGAGCAGGAAGAGGAGCACGACGAGCAGGAAGCAGGAGGATGGGCAAGAGGCACCAGGATCTTCTGTTTCAAGAGGTTGGGCCTACGGACTAGCAAAAAACATCAGACATAATGTTATCCACCTCCAGGATAGATTCTGACACGGGCGTTGGCCCCGCTGGGCTGGCGAACTTGCAAGGGGAATGATTGGACGAGGGGAAGGGGGGAGGGAGGAGGACAAGGAGAAGGAGGAAGAGAGGGACGACTGGCGCTGCAGCGCTGGCCCCAGGCGGCCCACGTCGCGTTGGCGCACCTGGACGAGTGGCTGGCGACGCCGCGCCTCCTTCGCCTTTTTTGTCCATTATGTTTATTCGCATTTTTATTCGTAACATTAGCTTCCGCTGTTTCGAATGACTATATACATGTATGTTTAGTATGATTATGATTGTTTGATCTTATGATTGTTTTGTTTTATCGTTGCTAGTCGTAGTGCTGGTAAATTTGTAGTCGTATGACTACGAGTATTAGTATGATTGTTATTAGTATGTTTGCCTCGTCGTCTTCTGGCGGCTTGACGACGGCCACGCCTCCCTTTCTCCCCTCCTCCCCGCAAGCGACGTAGGGAGCAGGAGGAAAACGGAGCAGGGTAGGGAAGGATGGTCCTGGTCCCTTGCTTTTCCTCCCCCATTGCGCCCAACTCTATCCACATACCCCACTTCGGCCGTCTTTCGCCCACACACACACACACACACACTTAGTCGGCGGCGAGGCAGAGCTTGCTGCACTGGCGCTAGAGCTAAAACACACACACGCACGCACGCACACACACACACACACACACACACACACACACACACACGCGCGCGCACACGGACTTCACCCCCTAACCCCCGAACAACCCAGCCCCGTGACCCCAGGACATCAGAAGCCCCTCTAGGGGGTGAAAACCCCAAAACCCCAGAACCTCCGAAACCCTTCAAGGAGGGTGAAACCCCCCAACCCCCCAACCCCAGGACATCAGAAACCGCTGAGGAGAGTGCAACCCCTCGACCCCCGACCACCCAGCCCGGGGACCTCAGAAGTCACTCCCAGGGGTGAACCCCCCCACCCCTGACCCCTCAACCCTGGGACATCAGAAACCCCATCCAGGGAGGCGAAACCCCAAGACCCCGTGACCTTCAGAAACCTTCCAAGGAGGGCGAGCCCCCCGAGGGGCGCGCCCGACCCCCGCCGAGGCGAGCCTCGCGGGCAGAACCGCCATGGCGGCGGCCGAGGCGCGGCCCGGCGCAGCTCGGCCCGCGTCGCCCGAGCTTCTCCGGGCCGCCCCAGCGGCGGGGCCCGAGCAGGTCGATCGAGGAGCGAGGATCGCTCGAGGAGGGTCGAGGATCGAGGAGGAGGATCGAGCGAGGAGGATCGATCGAGGAGGGTCCAGGAGGGCCGAGGATCGATCGAGGAGGATCGCGCCGTATCGCAGCTGCCCTGATACGCCCGTGCTGGAACACAGCACGCACCGTGTTCGAAGCGTCCGCGTTGACACGTTGCGTGTTGGCTCAGCACGGGTTGGTCCACGTTTCGGCGAAGCTGTCGCGCCAGACCTACGTTCTCGGTCTGCGCGTTGAGCTCCGTGTCAACACACTGAGTGATGCGTGTTGCGTATCGGGACAGTTGAGTGCCGCACGCTTCGGTGCATCGGCCATGCGGCTCGGTTCGGAGGCCATTTTTCATCCTGGCTTTCATCGCGCCGGTGTCGCGGATGCAGGAGCCCTCCCGCACGGAGCGAGCGCCCGCAATGTAGAAAATCGCCGGTGCATCGGCGATGCAGAGCGGCTCTCCGAAAGCATCTCCTCGGACCCCATGACGGAGGCCTGCAACCTCGCTCTGTGCAGGATCGAGGTTTGAAGGTTTAGGTGTTGTGCATTTTGGTCTGTCCTGGGGCCTCCCTGGAAGTTCTGGTTTCTGCGCACCGCAGGAGGTCCAGGGGTCGACTTCCGACCCCCGACCCCAGACTTCCGGCGGGCGGGTAAGCAACCATGCCGTGCATCTGGATGGACGCGTGGGCGGGCTGGCAATGACACATGTTCGTGGCTCTTGCTGGGAATCGCTGTGATTGAGCACTCGCGATCTGAGTGCTTGATAACCAGTTCACACCACTCTGCTTATTGAAGTCGCCCCTTGCTGTCGAGGGCGACCTCGTCGTCGCCTGGTGGCCTAGCTTCGCAGGTCACCGTCTGGATTGCGCCGTGCGCATTTCTTCAATGGGTTGGCTTTGTTCCTCGAAATGTTTTCATACAGCGCGAGTTGCGTAAAGGCTAAGATAGCAGAAAGTGGTCGCGACGATGTTCAGCACGGGATCTCATGAATGTTCAGTCTAGTGACGTACGAACAAGTTATGCCCAGCAAGCGCCTGAGGTTTGGGGAATGGCAAGCTTCCAACTGGGCCCGCTCAGCACGGAGGGTCCATAAAAAGTCCAGGGAGCACATCAAGTAGCTGATGATGATGATGATGATGATGATGATGATGATGATGATGATGATGATGATGATGATGATGATGATGAGTGGGGTAGCCGTAACGAGGACTTTCCCCACTTAAGTAAGCTATACCCGAAAGGTACTTGATGAAGGTTCCATCTGCAGATTTTTGACCCCCAGCTCGCAAGCCGCAGTCATCATCTCAGATCGTTTAGAAGTGCTTGGCGACGTCTCCAGCGTGATCCAGCCAGACTTCGCCGAACCTGTGGGGACGGACGTCCAAACATTAGCGAGAATACCCCGCCTCCTCGCAGTGTTGGTACGTAGCACACGATGTTCAGCACAATATGACAAAAAGGTGTCTGAAACTCGGCCACGGTGCCCCGCAATGTGCGCAGGGTCTCCCCGTTTGCCGCCCTGTCTCCATGGAAACTGCACCAGCCAGGAAAATGCCTAAGAGCTTCCTGTCCGCCACGGAGAGACTCTCAAGATAGAGCTTGTACGATCTGCCCGAGATCGCCTCGACGTCGACCTCCTCGATCGACTCTGAATCCCATCGCGTTGTGTACACCTGCTGCATAAAACGTACTCGGCACACCGCTCTGAGTATATGTTGGGACACGTTTGGCGTAGCGTTCTTCTCCTGGCCGATGTGTCCAGAAACGGCCTTGCGCATCTGTCAACCCGTGGACCAATCGAAGAACTCTGTGATCGTCATCTTCCCGCACTTCGAGAAGACAACCCTGACCAGCTGAAAAAACGTATGAACTTGAGCCCGATGCTGCTGATGTGGTTCACCATGGCCATGTCCACGAACTGTGACCACACCAATCGGACGTGCGTGACTGTCTTTACGGCCGGAAGGGCGGCCGAGGATATTGGATGGTAATGAGTTCTCGTGCACCACCAGCGTCCGTGGCACCACCACTTGGTGCTTGTGCGCTGGATGGCGACTCGTAGCTTCTTTGCCATGCCGGCAGGGCGAACTGTGAGCAGCGGTTAGCAGATCCACAATGGGCGGATGTACGAGACCGCAAGTCGTTCACGGACTTCTGATGTTCTTGGAATAGAGCCAAGTGTACGTATTGCTGTGTAGATAGTTTCCCATCCACCTCGCAGGCCGATAGGGTAGTCTGGATCCGCTGGTCGAGCCACAGTCCCCAAGTGCTCAATCGGTTTGGGGGGATCGTCGTCCGTCTTCCATATCTGTCGTTTGCTGTGGTTCTCAACGAACCCGACCTCGTGGTCAAAAAGAGCTGTGTATTGAAGATCGTCCTGCAGCAAGTCACCGTTCGCCGCCGTGAGGGAGCGGTCGTCCATATAAGCTTGGCCACTGACTGGCTGCCAGGGTGCGAAGCTGAGGACCATCGCTGCGGGCGCGACGCTGTCGCATTGGGGCAGTCCGCGCTGCGGTCTGATGAGAGACGCGACTGCGCCTGACACACTGCAATGTCTGGGGCCTTTCCAAGCCGCCACTGAAGTGAAAGTAATTGAGTCTGGAGCGTCGGCTGCCTGCAACGCTGCTTCTCCGATCTGATGGTCGATGTTGTCATATGTTTTGGTAAGGTCGAGCTCAGCTCCCGCGTCCGTCTGGCTTGCTTGATCGAGCCAGGCCGAGATCGCATGGACACGTGGTACGCCACGTTTTCCTGCAAACTGGTTGTCAGGACCGTCTGGGGGTCCTGAAGCTAGCGCCGTCAACCAGCAACGTAACAAGGTGCTTCCAACACTGATAGGTCGTACATCGCATTCGCCATTCGGGATTTCAACCACCCCCCAGTGAAGAAAAACAGATCCAGCATGTCCAGATCCAACTGCCCACGCCGTTGTACGCACCACTTGCTTGTCGTCACCCCAAAGATCATAGAGTTCTCTGATGAAGGTGGGGGGAGGGGATACGTTTGATCATCTTGAGCTCCTTGGCGCTCCAGCCGTCGAAGCCAGGGCTGCCGTGGGAGCTGTCGATGGCCATCTCGAAAACCTCCAGGGATGGGTACCAGTCCTTCGGTGTCCTGCTCTCTGGGAATACAACATTTGAGACCACGCTTTCCATTCACGTTGGTGATCATCAGCTGGGTGATCCTGCGGGCACCACTGCTGCTCCCACGTCGCGCGCATACCCTCGGCCTCCATCGAAGCCGTCGGTGATGCACGTCTGAAAAGAGGAGTGGCGAGCCTATACAAGTCTTGCGACCATGATGCAAAGCGAGAGCGCCACTTCGTTGACTTTCGCTTCTGGATCTTCTGATTCTCACGAGTGACGCCTGCTGATTTCACCTCGAGCGCGTCGAAGTAAGTTGGGATACCCGCTGCTTTCATGTGGAGCACCTCATCCCAGGCAGCTTGTGCGAACTGTCTGTGGTGGTGCGGGAGTAGCATTTCATCGGGAAGTCCATCTCCATCTGGTCCAATGTGGGCCAAGAACCGACGATGTAGACGAAGTAGTCTGCGTAGGGCGATAGTCTGA
The DNA here is from genome assembly GCA_963575745.1 of Prorocentrum cordatum. Lineage (NCBI taxonomy): Eukaryota > Dinophyceae > Prorocentrales > Prorocentraceae > Prorocentrum > Prorocentrum cordatum. The sequence continues at coordinate 210,809 of CAUYUJ010002202.1, read as the reverse complement.
TCCTCCCTCCACGCGCCTATGGTTGCCACAGGTCCCACCGAGGGGGGAGAAAGTCTTGTTTATTGTGGGCTATCTGTCGATGATGACGTAGTCGTCCTCCACCAACAGCTGCAATGCCTGATCAGCTCTCTCATGCCAATATTTCCAGAGATGTTCCATCGTGAGGTCGTGCAAATCAGGAGAGTTAAGTGGAGGTATCTTACTGTTGCGTAGATCCTCGACTAGTTTCTTCTCCTGATCGTTGGGCACCTTCTCCAATACATATAAGGCAGTGTGGTGAAGACGTTGGCGTGCTTTCTTGTGTGTCGGTATATCCAGCCGGTATCGAACCAGACCGTGATGTGGTATGACAGGGGCGAATGTCATCCCCTCGCAGTGTGGTGGCGTAATTCCCAATGAACCAAAAAGGAAACATCACGTTGGAATCGCAGCTTGTGTGGATGTCGGGACAAGGCCAACCGCCTCTGCCCATCCAGGTCCAAGATATGTCGGCATGCCTCTCTCCAGTTGAGATCGCCCACTACAACCGTCGGATGTCCATCGATCGAGTGCGAGCTCACAAAATTATCCTAACGAGAGATCCAGTTGATATCATACGTCATGGGGCCATAGACCGTTACGTAGGTGCACTGTTGCGCACGTAGTCCAATCAGCCGATGTCCCAGGGTTCGATCTCTGATGACAGACCTTCCCAAGCTTCTGGCGCCAAAGTATCGCCGTGCCTCCGTGTCCGACGGCACACGCGTTGGAACCAGGCGGTGGGATAGAGCATGCACAGCCCCATTCTCCTTCCCTGGCATGGTCAAGGATCCACTTGGGTCGCTCGGACTGCTGACGGATCTCCTGCAACATGATAGCATCATCATCAGGACCTGCGAGATCCATGATATGTTTGAGTCTGGCTTTGGAGAAATTGGTGACGATGACAGATAAAATGTTACGGCTTGCCTCGATGGGCTCGTCTTCGCTGTCGTCTCCTCCTACTGCTAGGAGGTCGTTATTGTTTTGACCGTGCGTTATGATCAAGAATTTCTTTATCCAGCAATGCCTGCCCCCCCCTCAAACACGCAAGGTTTGCAAAGGGGAGTACCTCCACCCCAAGCAACCTAGCGAGAGGAAAAGGTGGCCGCGGCGACGTCCTGTTGCCCTCCAGCGGGCGCGAAATTGGAGTACGTGTTTGAAAAATCTGAGCACCTCCACCCACCATGCGGTAGCGTAGGTCCCTCAGCACCTTGATGTGGCCGTGCTCGTACTGGTACATGCGAAGGGTAGGCTAGTCAAGATGAGACCGCCGCAGGCCGCCTTCTCAACCGATACCTCTCCCTCTCCCTCTGAGCCAGCTGTACTTTGTTGGCCTGATAGCGCTCCCGAGTGTACTTAGCATACATCGCACGCATACCTGGCTTGTTCCTCATCTCCCTCTTCCTGTCGGCGATGTACTCTTTAATACCTGGCTTTTCTCTCCACGCTTTTGCCTTCTGCTTGGCCGATGCGTACATGCGCTGGAACGTTGTCTCACCTATCATGCCGGCTAGTGTCTCGATGGTCTTGAGATCTTTCTTATTCTCTCTTGCTGTGCAGATATTCTTCCTCATATCCACCAAAGTACGTGACTTCCCACAACGTTGGCAAGCGTACTCGGTGGACTGCTGTTTCTTCCCCACAGTGGTGTGGACGCTGTGCTCCAGGGGGATGCACGTGGACGCCTGTACCTCTGGTGATAGATTATGATGCCATGCTTTGTGCAACCTCCATGCCTTTGCTCGCTTTGCCTCCGTGCTGGCGACCATCGCGAACTGCATGGTGCAAAGTCGCTGTGCAGCAGGCGCCTTGCCAGGAGGTGTCTCCCATGTGCAGAAACGCCAATGTACTCCTTGGGCCCTTGCACACGCTGTCGGCTTCATTGGTCCCCATCCGCACTTCGGGCAACGCAGATGCGCTGCCTGCTCATACTTGTCTGGGATCTTGTACTCAGGGTCATCGTCATGGTCCAGGTCTCCGAAGAGGCTCTCGAAGTCCGCGTCGATCTTACTTGATGCTTTTGTGGTTGGTCGGCGCGAGGGTGTAGGTACACTGCCGACTGCTTCAAACATAGACTTCGCCCGTCTTGATAAGCTCGATGCTGTCTGGGACTCCGACCTGCATGAACCGCAGAGACCATGAGCATCTACTTCTCGCCTTCGCTGTGCTGATCCACTCGATGACGCGGCCGATCCAGACGATCGCCCACCTCCAGTGAATACATCTGGGTATGGTAGGGCCGTTTCCCTCCACTCCTTCTCGGTCTTCTCACGTTGCTCTGCCGTGGTCGTTGTCGTCCATTGCAGGAGTCGATAGTGCGTATCTTTGAGAGTGACCCAGATGGCCTTCTTGTGCTTCACGTCGGAGCCCGTGGATAATGTCCACCTGCCTTTAGTAAACTTCCAGATGCAGATGTCCGCCTTCATGCTCGTCGATGTAGCTCGGACCCCTAGCGTGTCGACGCTATTGCCCGTGGTTCCCAGGCGTTCAGCGTCTCTCTTTGTGGCTCCGTACTTCTGCAAGTGCTGATTGATCTCATTCGCTACCTTCTGTCGTACTGCGGCTTGAGCTCTCCCACCAGCTTTCATATCGTCATCTGTGAGGGGCTTGGCATTCGTCCTCCATGCATGTATCTGGAAACCTGCACACGGGAAAACGCAATCACCTCCCCCACCCGTGTCAGCGTCGTCCATGTGGTTGCGCCAAGGAGGAGCTTGGTCTCGCACACAGGGTACTTTAGCAGGGGGGCCCTCCTTCCCAGGTGGTGGTGCGCGACGTTCGCCCTGCTGCTGAGGAGCGTCACCTGGGGCTGGAGGGTCGCTGATGTCGTCACCCGAGGAGAGCGTATCATCTTGCGGGACGTGCTTCGGCGCAGCCACTCCCCACGCAGTGCGGGGTTTGGCTCCTTCTGGTCTGGGATGTGTACGTACCGTGGCCTTCGCCAGCGATAAGATGATTCCCGATGAAAAAACTGTACGTAGCGTCGGCTGCTCCTCTTCCGGCAGGGAGGTCTGCCCCGAAGAGCCAGTGCCGCTTGCTTGTCCTGACAATATTTGCGATAGTCCGGAAACCTCGGTCCGTCGCCCAGCGCTGCAGTTGAACAGGATCATTCCAGTCCGCTGGGTCTCGTTGTACACTCCATCTCGGTAGTATGTACGCCCTGCACCGCCAGGACCTTCTCCGACAAAATACCGAGCAGGGCGTCGTGGGAGGGGCGGTAGACCAGGCGGCCAGCAACAGGTGCAGCTACTGAACGAACTCTCGTCTTGTATGTGTCCGCCTCCTCCTCACGCTTTTCGAACCATCGAGGGATGATCGCTGTCTTCTGAAGATTGAGAAGTATCCCACAGGGCAGTTCCATATTCAAGAATCGATCAAGCTCGGAGGCTTTGATCCCCAGCAACATCGTGATCTCTGACTCGTAGTTGATCGCACCCTTGGTGCGCAGTATGGCTTGGCACAGGGTTGCATTGAACACCAGCAATGCAAGATTCACTGGATTCTGAGATGCCCTGCCGTAGAGGTCGTCCGCACAAAATTCCTTGGCTGCAGTGAGTCTGCACACCGAGGTTGGACACGTTGGTACTGTCATGTTCTTGTCGTCCTTCACTCCTGGAGGCAGTCTTCGTGGCTCTAGAGCTTTGGAACCTATTCTAATCATCTGTGCAGCCGTTGGAGCAACTCCCGCGTCCGTGTGCATCAAAATCTCAGTACTGACTGCCTCAACTCACAAGTCTGCCGTACTGAATACAATGAAAGTCGCATCCATCCCCGCTGACGCCTGCAACCACATCTTCGCATCATTCAGCTCCTGCACGCTAGTACACACCAGACTGGGGGCTCGGCGTACGTGCGGTCATTGATCGAGTTTGCTGCCCATAGCGGATTGTCTGGCCAATCTGATTGCACCAGTTTTGGTACCTAAGTCGTGTTCTTCTTGATGGTCACGGGGTTCCCAGGCGTGCTCTGCCCCTGGCCAGACCCCGTCGTCGTAGTATGTGGGTCGCCAATCAGCTCGTGTAGCTTCTTGACGACCTGCTGATGTGTCGGATTCGCGCCAGCTTTGTCAACCTCTTTGAGAAGGGTTCTAATGTGCTTCAAGATCTTGGGCTGATCTCTCTGCTGCTTCTGCTTGTTGGCTGGCTTCGGTGATGTAGCAGCTGGAACCTGAGTCCCCGATGACTGTGCCAGCTGCTTGACCACCGACGTGAGATTCTCCACTTGGGCGGCAAGTTGGTCAACTCGAGCACCCCGCCCGCGCTGAGCACGCCGCCCACCATGTCCTCCTCCGCCTCCGATGAGCGGATCCTCGAAGTAGAATTGGTCGGCCTCCGCGGACGAAAAGATCACGACTTCCTCTGGCTGTTTCTGACGCGCCCAGGTGGCGCTGCATTGGTTGTACTCTGCTTCGGTGGGGGGCGTCCCGTCAACACCACGATGGAGGTGTACAGCTAAGTTGACCACATCAACTAGCTCAACACGCATGCCTCGTATATCTTGAATATCAGCCAGCGTTGACTCCAAATAGATAGGAGGACAGGAGGAGGACGAGAGGAGGATGGGAGGAGGACGAAAGGAGGACGGGAGCAGGACGGGGGGAGGACGGGAGCAGCAAAATCAAGAAAGCGCAAGCAAGCAAGCGGAAGCAAGCGAGCGCAAGCGAGCAATAACAAGCAAGCAAGAGCCAGCGATCAAGTGCAAGCAAGCAAGGGCAAGCGAGAGCAGGCACGCAAGAGCAAGCAAGCAAGTGCCATTGGAAAAAGGGGGACGCCATTGGAAAAAGGGGGGGCATTGGAAAAAGAGGGGGTGCTAAAGACCAATTATTTATGATGAGCTAGGACTCCTATAGGGCAAGCCTATTTGGAATATTCCTTTATGCCACACCAACGGCTTGAGGGCCGCTGTTGGTCAACGTCGGTTCTCATCCGCCTCCGCTGATCGCTGCACGTTCTGCGCTGTAGGTACCGTTGGGCTCACTATTTCGAGCCACGCGCCAGCCATGTTTCATTTCTATTATGAGCACATGTGTGCGTCATTCGCCCAGGGCACAACGGTTGTTTACCTTTGTTGGTTTTATATGTTCCTCTGTATCTCTCTCTCTCTCTCTTTCTGCTCTCGCTCTCTTGTTCTCTCTCCTTCTCTCTCTCTCTCTACCCCGTTCTCTCTCTAGTCTCGGTTCGGGAGCTTTTGCTCAGACCGAGCCCAGGCGCCAAGCGTACCGCATCCATTCGCCTCGCGAGATTGGCCACGACCCGGGTCGTGACAGCTTAGCGTCACATCCCATGTCATGTACCCGCGTTCGCCGCAATAGTTCCAGAGAGCCCTCCCCGTGCGCTTCATGCACCGCCGCAGCCCAAGCCAGCGGACAAGGGCCGCGTAAAGGCAACCTTAACCGATCGGCCGGATACCAACCTCGGCCGAAGAGAAGCTCGCGTCGCCGCACTCCAGAGCAGTTTTGCCGTCGACCGAGCAGTCGTTGCTTACAACGCACTTGCGCACAAGCATCAGGACGGTCTCGATACCATCTACAAGGAACACTTTTCCGACCAGAGTTCGCTCAGGGGCGAGCTGGTGAAATTCTGCGGGAAAAATCAGCTGCATCACGCTGGTCCACTCAGAAGCACAAGACGGGCACAGGCCGTGACCCAGCAAAGTCCACAATTTGCACCAACGACCACCAGGGCAACAGCACCGCTCTTCCCATCAGCAGTGATGCACCGACCTGGGACGTCCCAACCGCGTCTCCGCTTCGCAGGGCCGATCCCGGGACTTCACCGACCAGTAGAATCCCACAATGCGCTGAGCGTCAAGAGCCATCAGTCGACGACTAAATCTCGGACAAAGAACGGGTCGATGAATGGGAGGAATGGGACGAAGCTTCGTTAGCATGTCTATCCCAACAAAGCGTCCAGGAGGTCGCCGATCCAACCGACGCCCGGTTCCGCAGCCTCGAAGCGGAGCACCAGAGGATCGCGGACATAGTGACGGGCCTAGAAACCATTGTGAACAGTGTGGCCACCAGACAGGCGACATTGGCCCAGGAATGCCAAAAGGATCGCCTCCGTCCACGCAGAGCAAGCCAGCCTGAACACAGACCTGAGGGATTTCTTGTCAAAGACCCGAGCTGCGAAACCTGCGCGAGGGCCCCAGTGTGAACCTCCGATGCCAGCAGGAGAACCAGCGACAGCGACACCGTCCGAGTATCCCTGGAACTCCGAATTCACCCTCCTGTTACTTCGGAAGGGGCAGCCGCCAGCAATGGACCTTGGATTGAACCGCTGCAGCCACCGCCAAACCCTACGAGTTCAACCACCAGGGTGGAGCTCAGCGCGAACCCAGACGAGGCCACAGAGACACCCGCGGCCCAGCAGCTCGCTAGGTCCACCAGGACCGAAGCACTGTCCAACCTCACAGGCCCAGTCCCAGCATCCGTTTCTCCGTGCATCCAGGAGGGCACCAAGGCAACGATCACCAACCAAATTAGGAACCCCACCAACGGCCAACACGCAATCGTCATTGGACGCACGGGGGATCAGAACCAGTATTGGGTGGTCAGGTTGACCAACGGCAACACCCCCAATGCTGACCCCTCGCTCCCATCATCAGTCGGAGAGGGGCAACACTGCTCGAACGTCAGGGCCCAGGCCAGCTGAGACCTCAGGCTCGCCGACGGCGGGAGACTCCGGCGGAGACGCCAGTCCCGCCCGAGCACGTCCGGAGGCCCGCTCCGGGGCCCGAGCGCGAACCTCCGACGCCAGCAGGAGCACCAGCAGCTGCTGGCACCGACAGGTGTCACGGATTCCTTCGAGCTCAGTTCACGGCAGCGGAAGCGCTTGAACAAGCTCCGCAAACACCGGAGCGAACGGCAAACCCCCGACGGGTCACGCCTTCTCAGTATGTCAGAGGGCGATACCGAGGGCGCCGCGCACGAGCTCATCGACACGACCCCTCGCGAGCCCCCGACCGCGAGAGCGGCTGGGAAAGGTGCTGACGACGCCCCCCACAGCGAGGGCGATGATCGGGCGGACGGAAACGCAGCTGCGACAGGAGCGCCGGGATCGCTCCAAACTCTGGGAGCGCCATGCAGCACGAGTTTGCCTGTCTTGCCGTCGCGGGGCGATCGACGACCTTGGCTTGCCTCGTCTCGTACGTTTCTTTGAAAGCATTGGACCACACTCCTCGGAGCACTACTCCAGCGTGAAAACACAGAACCGGATTAGGCCGAGCATACGCCTTATCCTTCTTGCCCTTGTGGTCGCGGCCAGCACACCAAAGCTCGCGCCCGCGATTGCGACGAGCAGTGCCACGAGCACCCAGGCCGAGCGCACAACGCACAGCGCCAGGTGCCTGACTCTGGCCCGCGCGACGGAGTCGAGCACCACGGGTACTATCTCGACGTCGGGCAGCACGTTGGAGAGCAGCAGTTCGGCATTGACGCCCACGACTGGAAAGAGCACTGCATCGAGTGCCACGTCGCTGCCCACCACGACGGGGACAAAGCCCCTCCGGCCGAATCTCTGGAGGGAGCCTTTCAGATGTTCCCGGAAGCTTCTCCAGGAATCTCGAGAGAGGCCGACGTGCACGGCACCGCCTTGAGTACCACGCCCCTGCCCAGCTCGGCGGGCACCAGCAGCGCACCGCTGAGTAGCACGTCGGCGAGCACCAGCTCAACCCTGACGTGCGCCAGCGGGACGAGTACTGCCTCGAGTACCACGTCACTGAGCTTCACGACGGGTACCAGCATCTCGGCGCTGAGCAGCCGCCGCTGACCACCACGGCGGGCGCCAGCAATGCATCGCTGAACAGCGCGATTGGGAGCACCAACGCCCTGACGCTCACCAGCGGCATGGGCATCGCTGCGAGTGCCACGTCGCTGCGCTGCACGACGGGCAGCGGCATCTCGACGTTGAGCAGCACATCGCTGAACGCCACGGCGGGTGCCAGCTGCATATGGCTGAACAGCGCGACGGGGAGCACCAACGCCCCCACGTCCACCAGCGGCATGGGCATTGTTGCGAGCGCAACGCCGCTGAGCTGCACGACGGGCACTAGCACGTCGACGTTGAGCAGCACGTCGTTGACAACTACTGCTGGCACCAGCAGCGCATCGCTGAACAGCACGACTGGGAGCACCAGCGCCCCCACGTGCACTGCTGACATGGGCATTGCTGCGGGTGCCACGTCGCTGAGCTGCACGACGGGCACTGGCATGTCGACGTTGAGCAGCACGTCGCTGACCACCTCGGCGGGCACCAGCAGCGCACCGTTGAGCAGCACGTCGGAGAGCACCAGCTCGACTCTAACGGGCGCCAGCTGCGGGGCGAGCAATGCTTCGAGCACCACGTCGCCGAGCTGCACAACGGGCACTGGAATCTCGACGTTGAGCAGCACGTCGTTGACCACTACAGCGGGCACCAGCAGCGCATCGCTGAACAGCACGGCTGGGAGCACCAGCTCCCCGACGTGCATTTGCGGCATGGGCACTGCTGCGAGTGCCACGTCGCTAAGCTGCACGACGGCCACCAGTACCTCGACGAAAAGCAGCACGTCGGAGATCAGCAGGCCGACAGTGACGTCCCCGTGGGAGACAAGCACTGTCTCAAGTACCGTTGCGCTGAGCACCACGACGGCAATCAGCAGCGCATCGTCGACGAGCGCGCCAGGGAGCAGCAGCTCGACCCTGACGCCCATGAGCGGCGGGACTAGTGCGGCTTCGGGCACCACGTCGCTGAGCAGCACGACGGGAATCAATGTTTCGACGCGCGGCAGCACCTCCGAGAGCATCAGCTCGACCCTGGTATTAACGAGAGGAAAGAGCACTGTTTAGAGCACTACGTCGCTGACCACCAAGACGGGACTTTGCGGGGCACCGTTGAGCAGCACGTCGGCGAGCACCAGTCTGTCCCTGACGCGCGCCAGCGGGGCGAGCATTGCCTCCCGTGCCACATCGATGAGCTGCGCGACGGGCACTAGCACCTCGACGTTGAGCAGCACGTCTTTTGACCACCACGGCAGGTACCATCACTGCATCGCCGAGCAGCACGATTGGGAGCACCAGCACCTTGACGTGCACCAGCGGGAAGGGCACCGTCTCGAGTGCCACACCGCTGAGCCGCACGACGGGCACTGGCATGTCGACGTTGAACACCACGTCGGGGAGCACCAGCGTGCCCCCTATGCGCCCGCGAGTGGGACGATTAACGTCTCGAGCACCACGTCGCTGACCACCGCGACAGGCCCCAGTTGCGCATCGTTGAGCAACGCGATTGGGAACAGCAGCCCGACCCTGACGGCCACGAGTGGGACGAGCACCATCTCGAGTACTACTGCATCTAGTACCGCCTCGAGTAGTGCCCTCGTAGTGCCTCGCGTCGAGAGGGCCGTCGGGTGTTCTGGTTGGTCCGAGTGGTCTGGGCGACCCCCTGGCTCCCCCAGCCTCCACGCCCCGCATTGGCGCGCTAGGGGCGGGGACGAGCACTGCCCCGAGCACCATGCCGCCGAGCAACATGACGGACGCCAGCAGAGCATTCTTGCACAGCACATCGCAGACCAGCTCGACTCCAACAGGCACCAGCAGGACGAGCACCACGTCCTACACCACATCGCTGAGCCACGCGACGGGCAACAGCATCTCGACGTTAAGCTGCACGTCGGAGAGCAGCACCACGACCCCGACGCCCACGCGCGGGACGGGCACTGTCTTAAGCACTGGGTCGCGGAGCATTGCGACCGGCACCAGCAGCGCAACGCTGAGCAGCGCGCGATTGAGTACCAGCTCCACCCTGACATCCACGAGCGGGACGAGCCCTGTTTCGAGTACCACGCGGTTGAGTCCCACAACGGGTAATAACATCCCCACACCGAGCGACATGCCGGAGAGCAGCAGCTCGACTCTGACGTCCACGAGTAGGACGAGCAAGGCCGCGAGCACCACGTCGTTGACCACCACGACGGGCACCAGCAGAGCCCCGTGGAGCAGCACGTCCAAGGGCAGCAGCTCGACCTTGATAACCACGAGTGGGATGAGCATTACGTCCCTGACCACCTCGGCGGGTACAAGCAGCGCACCGTTGAGTAGCACGGTAGCGAGCACCAGCTAGACCCTGTCGTGGACCCGGGGACGAGCACTGCCTCGCGCACCACGTCGCTGAGCTGCACGACGGGCACTAGCATCTCGACGTTGAGCATCATGCCGCTGGCCACCACGGCAGGCACCAGCAGCGCATCGCTGAACAGCACGATTGACAGCACCAGCGCTCCGACGTGCACCAGCGGCATAGGCATTGTTGCGAGCACCACGCCGCTGAGCTCCAGGGCGGGCACTGGCATCTCGACGTTATGCACCACGTCGGGCAGCAACATCTCGCCCCGCGAGCCCACGAGGGGGACGTATACTGTCTCGAATATCGCGTCGCTGACAACCACGGCGGGTACCAGCTGCGCAGCGGTGAGCATCGCGACTCGGAGCAGCAGTTCGACCCTGACGGCCACGAGTGGGGCGATTACCGCCTCGAGTCTTGCCTCGTGTGCGACGAGGTCCATGGCCCATTACTCCCACGATCCGCATTGGCCCACCAGGGGGTGAGATGCGTGCATCGGCCTACCTCCACGAGCCGCATTGGCTCACTGGGGGTGGGATGCGAGCTCCGACCAGCACATCGGAGAGCACCAGCTCGACCTTGACGCGCAATGAGCACAGACCGCCTGGATCGCCTTTCGTGAGGCCTGATCGCCTACTCGCCCAGGGGCGCCTCCCCGGGCGAGCAACCAGGCGCGTCTAGATGACCA
>CAUYUJ010002202.1:165000-192500 GCA_963575745.1 Prorocentrum cordatum | reverse complement strand
GGGGCCAGGGGCCCAGTTTGAGCATCAAGACTTTCCCTGACAAAAAACCGGGTGCGAGCGTCGAGGGGCACACTTTGATTCAGAAAAAAACAGTATGCACCAGTGGGGGGGGATCAATAAAAAATTATTCTTCAGACATGAGAATCCAACAACAACAGCAGCAGCAGCAACAACAACAACGGCGAGTTGCCCCTCTGCGTGCAGGAAGCGGGAGCTCGGAGGACGGGGCTGAGGGGCCCGAGAGAGTTCCAGGAGGAGTCCCGCAGAGGCCTCTGGAGAGGCCCGAGAGGGTGGTGGAGATGGAGGGCGGCCAACAGCAGGGTGGGGATTCGGGTTCGTGTCGAGGCTGGAACCTCGAGGATCGCAGTTCGAGGCTTCTTGGCCTTCGTGGGCCCTCAGCGCCGCCACGGCTGGACGCAGCACGGGCAGCTGGTGCGTCGGGACTCCGAGGAAGCGGGCCCTGGGGCCCGTTCCGAGCGGAGCCTGGCCGAGGGGGGGGCCCCAGAGGCCAGACGTCGTGCTCTGCTCCGTGCGGGGTCCCCGATGGTCCCCGCGGAGGTCCGACGGCAGCTTCCTCGGGGCGGGGCTGCCACCCCGGCCCGACGCTGGACGGGCCCGGGGCCCAGAGGCGGCCCCCCGAGGCCGAGAGTGCTGGGGAGCCCCCGCGTCGACCGGGCCGCGACGCGGGAGCTCCGGGGCCCGTGGGTGTCATGGCCGGGGCTTTGGGGCGTCCTGGACTTCGCGGCCCCCTCCGTCTGTCGGGGGCCCGAGGGAGGGGGCCCTGCCGGGGTGGGGTTTTGGGGAAGGTATGCCCAGCTGGATGCTCACTGCTCCTCCTTCGGGGGTACCGTTGCGAGCGGTTTTCTCCCTCCCCCACCACGGCCCCTACCGCAGGCTTCTGCTGGCTGACGCTCGCAGCCTCCCCGCCACCCAGGGCCCGTCGGCCCCGGCGGGGCTGATCGAGGTGGGGCCAGGTGACCCTCTGGAGCACGGCGCCAGGGGTCACCGGCGGCGGCCCCTGCCCCACCTCTGCATCTTCCCGATGCTTCTCCCAGCACGGGCCCCCCTGCCGCCCCCCCCCCCCCCCCGGGGGCCCCCCCTGCCCCTCGCGACGCGAGGCGCCTCCTGCCGCGAGGCGCGAGGACCCCCCCCTGCTTGGACGCCCCCCCTCCCCTCGGACACCCACGAGGAAAGAGGTGGCGCGTTTCGGGGATGCCTGGGTCGTCGTCGTCGTCGTCGTCGCCGACGTCGTCGTCGTCGTCGTCGTCGTCGTCGTCGTCGTCGTCGTCGTCGTCGTCGTCGTCGTCGTCGTCGTCGTCGTCGTCGTCGTCGTCGTCGTCGTCGTCGTCGTCGTCGTCTTCGTCGTGGTCGTCGTCGTGGTCGTGGTCGTCGTCGTCGTCGTCGTCGTCGTCGTCGTCGTCGTCGTGATCGTGGTCGGGTCGTGGTCGTTGTCGCCGTCGCCGCTGTCGTCGTCGTCTTGGTGGTCGTCGCCGCCGCCGCCGCCGTCGTTGTCGCCGTCGTCGTCGTGAGTAGCTTGTCTGGGGGAACCGACAGATGCCGATGCCGCCGCTCCCTAGACTTCTCCCAGAGGGCGACGTCCCGACCAGAACCGCGAGGTGGACCCAGGCTGTGGGCTGCGAGGGCCCCTCCAGGAGGTGCTCTGAGAACCGCCGCGGGCCAGGTGCTGCCGAGGCGTCCCTGGCCCACGGGCGCCTCCAGGGACTCCCGTGGGGGCCCCCACGCTCTGGATGGGCACCACCCACGAGGCCCAGAGGGCCCCAGGGCTCCGACACGGCGCGACCATCCCGGGGGCTTCGCAAGGCCCGATCGGGGTCGTCGTGGGGCGCCTCGGGGTCGTTCTTAAGGGGCGTCTCGAGTCGCGTGGCGGGGTGTTCTGGAGGGCGTCACTGGTGGGGCACCAGTGGCGGCCGGATCCTTTTCAGCAGCAGCCCGGGCCCTCCGAGGCTCTCAGAGGCGGGGAGTTGGCCCCGTGATTCCTGCCCGAGAAGCACGACATGAACATCAGGTTTCGGAGGTCCGCGCGGATTTCGAAGGTCGGCGCTGGAGCACCCCTCCCCCCTCCCCACAAGCTTGGCGGCGCCACCAGCGCCGCCCCCGGCGCGCTCCGTGGGGCGGGTGGGGGTGCAGCGCCGACCAAAGAAGCCCGCGCGGGCTTCCAAAAGCGAATGTTAATGATCCAGCTGCTTGCGGCAGACCCGGCCACGGTGCCAGCGCCGTTCTGGGCGGTCCTGGACGGTGCGAGTGCCCAAGAAGCGCACATACTGAGCACACACGCTTTGCATTGGGGAAAGGGACGGTTTGTGCCTCTTTAGGCCCTCCTGGGGGTGCTCTTGGGGCTCTCTTGGAGCATCTTGTGGGCCCCGTGGGAGGGGGGCGGCCAGAAGGGTTGGCCGGCTTCTTGGGGCTTGGCCGAACGGGTTGGTTGGGCCCGTCGTTACAGAGGAAATCCGAATCATATTATGTCGTTTCCTCCTCCTCCTCCTCCTCCTCATCTTGGGGCCTCCTCGCTCGTCATTCCCTATCTTGGCACGCCTAGCGGCGCCATCCCAGAACCTCCCGGTCGTGCTGATTCGGCGTTTTCAGGCGCTGCTGCCAGAAAGTTCACTCCCAGCGTGCCGACTCTTTTCAGGCGCTCATATCGTTGCCAGCATTGCCGCCAGGAAGCTCACTCCGAGCGCACCAGCTCGCTCTCGGCGCCAATCGTGTTGCCAGCGTTGCCAGCAGGAAGCCTACTCCGACCGTCCCAGCTCGCTCCCAGTGCACATCGCGGTGCCGGCATTGCCAGCAAGAGACGCACTCCCAGCGTGCCCAGCCTGAGCTTCGCTTTGCGAGCTTCGTTGACAGTGCCTGCCCAGGAAGCTCACCCCGAGAGTGTGGGCTCGCGTCTGACAGCAGGTGTATCTCAAAGCGAACATAGCGGGAAGTCCAGGCCGTGCGTGCTGGTCCGCGTCTGGCGCACTTCGAGAAGCCAGCGTTCTTGCCGGAGCTCTCATTCCGAGCGTGCTCGAAGTGCCGCTGCCGCTGCACCGAGTTTCTCGCGTCTTTCTCGTCGCGTTCCTCCTGCCCATCCCAAGGGGGAGGGGCAGGGCGGAACATGACAGTTGCGCGTCGTACGCTCGAGGTTCCACGGCACGATGTCGGCACGCTGCCTGCGTTGCCGTCAGGAGGTTCAGGCCGAGGCTGCTGGTTCGCTTCTGGCGCACCCTTGCGGTGCGGGCGCTTCTGCTCAAGCAGTTTTTCCTATCCTACAGCCTAGGAGTTTATCTGCCTGCTTTACAGCTCCCCCAGTACAGTGTCGTTTTCAATACATGCTCCGCGTGCGCATCATGTATTAAGAATGCATGGATTTAGCACTAATTACTCCGACGGTAGGACCCCACATGAGAATCTGTTTAGCTTACCCTTTGCCCTTTCCTTTTCCTCCTGGCGGACACCCTCTCCTCCCGCCCCCTGCACTGTTCTCTCTTCCCCTTTATATTTCTCTTCCTCCTCCTCTTTCTCCTCCTCCTCCTCCTCCTCCTCCTCCTCCTCCTCCTCCTCCTCCTCCTCCTCCTCCTCCTCCTCCTCCTCCTCCTCCTCCTCCTCCTCCTCCTCCTCCTCCTCCTCCTCCTCCTCCTCCTCCTCTCGCGCCACCTCCTCCTCGTCGTCGGCCTCCCCCATGCCCCTTCCCTCCTCATCCCCCTGCCTTTTCTCCATGTGCACCTCCCCTTCCCCCTCGTCGGGGCAAGCAAATCCATTTTCCTCAGCGCCGTCGCCGCCTCGGCCAGCGCGCGCGCGTCTGCCGACGGCTAGATCGCGAAGCCGTCGGGACAAACCTTCGGGCTGGGCCGTTGAGACAACCTCGCAGGCCGCTGGGGCGTGGGAGCTAGCCGTTGGGACAACCCCGCGGGCATCCAGGCGCGCGCCGCGGCGCTCAGGCGGGGGGCAGCATGAAGCCCAGCTCTGCCGCGAGCTGCTCTGCCTCAGCCCTGGAGTCCACCGCTCTCTTGTCGAACTCCTCGAGCGCCTTCCGCAGGGACGCCGGCGGCCCGCGCTCCAGGAACTCTCGCGCGGGCGGCCGCAGGATCAGCATGTTCCGCATGCACGTGGCGCGGGAGAACATGACGTAGAGGTGCAGCCACCACATATCGTCCGACATGCCCGTGCGGCCAGCGTCCTCATCCCTGGCGCAGTCGATGGTGACGCCCTTGCGCAGCGTCTGGCCCTGCGACAGCGTGGAGGTCAGGTAGGACGCGTGCGTCAGTGTGAATCCCGAGCGGCGCACAGCGTGCGCCCCCGAGCTTTGCCACGTGAGTTCCTACTCGCTGGGCCTGAACATGAGCAAGCTCCTCGCCCGCGCTTCGGCCTCGCCGTCGTCGGCAGCGCCATCGGCGCCCTGCTGCAGCACCTCGGCGACCTCCTTGTAGATCGGGGACTCCTGGAAGCCGTGCACCTGCAGCCAGATTCCCTGCGGTAGGTAGCGGGGGCGGAAGAGCTGGCCCGGCGCGCACTCCTCGTAGTCCCGCTCGTCGTCTGCGTGAAACCCGAAGGACACGATGGTGGCCCGTTGCTCCTGCACGAGCCCCAACTTCTTCTTCAGCTCCTCCTGCACGGCCGTGAACCAGACCTCCATGCCGACGCGTGCCGGGAAGACGCCGTGGATGCATGTCCCCCGTCTTGTGCATGTTCGGGACGTTCAGGAGGCGCCGGCCTGCGTTTGGGTCGCTTTGAATCGTGCCGCACTCGTCCACGGCCTGCAGGAAGACGAGGGGGACGCCGAGGCGCCGCGCGTCGCGACGAGCGCGCGTGTTGATCCACCTCGCCAGCGTCTCCCAGTAGATGCCCATGCCGTAGCCGAGCCGGAAATTCTCGTGCTGGTGCCATGGGTCCAGGACGCCGTGGTTGTCAGAGGCCAACGCCTTCTCCCAGGCAGACCAGACCTCTGGTGGGAAGCGCTTGCCCTCGCGCGTGCAGCCCAAGAACGCGATCAGAGGGTCCCCCGGCTCGAAGCGCTTCGTGCCCTTCAGCTCGAAGACGCAGGGGATCTGAGAGAATACCCTGATGGCGTGCTGGATCTCCACCGTCGGCGGCTCCGCGTACTTGTACGACCCGTCTTCCAGGAGCTCGTTCACGTCCGTCAGGAGCCCGATGCTGCCGGTGGGCTTCAGCTGCAGGAAATCCCCGAGGTGCAACACGATGGGGACGCGGCCGAAGTGGTGGTGCGGCCTCTTGTAGGTGGACTCCTGCACGTCGTGCGTGTCACTGCGCCCGTGGCAGGCGCGAAGGTCCAGCGCGTTGTACAGAGCAGCTGCCACCATGCTTACCTCCTCGATGACCAGGACGCGGGCGTGCTCCCACAACCACTGCAACCTCTTCTGCATGCCCGCCGGTCTCATCTTCGCGTTGATGTACTTCTGGACTCGCAGGGCACAGGCGTTGTGCAGCGTTCTGGCTTTCACCGTCTCCGTGGAGATGTTCTTCGCCTGCGCGTTCGAGAAGGCCACGACCATCATGGCGCCCTTGTCCTGCGCCGACGAGGGCCACAAATACTCCACCACTGGGAAGACGATCTTCTGAACCACGTGCGTCTTCCCCGAGCCGCCCTGGCCCAACAGCAGCAAGTGCGTTACTTTTCTCTCGCTCCAGGGCTTCTTCTGCACGTCGTCCTCCCAGGCGTCGTCGCAGGCCTTGGCGAACTTGGCGACGAAGAGCGTCTGGTCCCGCGTGAGTCTCTCGTTCTCTGGCAACCCAGCGACCAGGCCCGCGATGTACGCGCTGGGCGTTGAGCACACGCTGTTGGCAAAACTGGCCGCAGCGGGGTCGCCGCCCAGGCCGCCTGCGCCCTCGTCCTCGCCGTCCGGAGCGCCTGCATCGTCCTCGTCGCGATTGCCCTGGAGGCGTTCGTCGTGCAGGTTTGCCCAGGCGTGTCTCTCCTCGCGCGCTGCGGTCACCAGAGGTCGGTACCCGGTCGCGGGCGTGGGAGTGGTCGCGGCCTCCGTCGGCTCGGGCGCACCCGCGCCCTCGCGGGCCGCTTCGGACATGCACGGGAGCGCGAGGAGGGGGGCTCCGGCCTGAGACTTCCTCACAATTCACTCACAGACGAGGCTCCCGCTCGAGATTTCCTCCATATTCAGGTCTCAAGAGCCCAAAAGTGACGACAGTTGCACGTTGCGGATGACCCGCTCGGATTCGAACATGAAGCGCGGGCCCCATAGGGAGGGGGCTCCCGCCTGAGACTTCCTCATAATTCACTCACAGACGAGGCTCCCGCCTGATGCTTCCTCCATATTCAGGCCTCAAGAGCCCAAAAGTGACGACAGTTACACGTTTCGGATGACCCGCTCGGATTCGAACATCATGTGAGAGACGATGAGACGTCCTCCATATTCAGGTTCAAGAGCCCAAAAGTGACGACAGTTGCACGGATGACCCGCTCGGATTCGAACATGAAGTGCGGGCCCCATAGGGAGGGGGCTCCCGCCTGAGACTTCCTCGCAATTCACTCACAGACGAGGCTCCCGCTCGAGACTTCCTCCATATTCAGGTCTCAAGAGCCCAAAAGTGACGACAGTTGCACGTTGCGGATGACCCGCTCGGATTCGAACATGAAGCGCGGGCCCCATAGGGAGGGGGCTCCCGCCTGAGACTTCCTCGCAATTCACTCACAGACGAGGCTCCCGCTCGAGACTTCCTCCATATTCAGGTCTCAAGAGCCCAAAAGTGAGGACAGTTGCACGTTGCGGATGACCCGCTCGGATTCGAACATGAAGCGCGGGCCCCATAGGGAGGGGGCTCCCGCCTGAGACTTCCTCACAATTCACTCACAGACGAGGCTCCCGCCTGATGCTTCCTCCATATTCAGGCCTCAAGTCAGCGAGTGACGATGATGATGATGATGATGATGATGATGATGATGATGATGATGATGATGATGATGATGATGATGATGATGATGATGATGATGATGGATGATGGTGATGATGTGATGATGATGATGATGATGCTGATGATGATGATGATGATGATGATGAGTGGGGAGTGATGGTGATGGTGATGATGATGCGGAGGAGGAAGCAAAGAGGAGCAGAGGAGAGGGAGGAGGAGGAGGAGGAGGAGAGATCCTGCGCGGAGGGTGTGCAGAGAAAACAAGAACCCCACTTAGGATGTGGGGAAAAACAACGGTGAGTTCATGCATAAATGTATTCATACATTGATCATGTTTTAACAATCGTATGTTTTTCAAAGTCCCATGCATTGAAACCTGCCCTGGAAGCAGGTGCCCTGGGCCTGTGTTCCTCCCGTGTCCTTCCCGTGCCACCCCCGCGTTGCGCGAGCACGCCGGCTCGCGCTGCCGGCGCTGCTGCCAGGACAGGCACTCCAGGCGCGCCGGCTCGCGGGCCTCGCGCATGGCAGTCGGCACGCAGCGCTTCCCAGGCGTGCCGGTTCACTTTTGGCGCACGTCGCATGGGCCACTGCTGCCAAGCCAGCAGGCTCAGTCCGAGCGTGTCCGTTCGCTTCCAGCACGCATGTGCCGCATTGCTCAGAAGGGTTCTTCCAGGGGGGTGGCCGGGGTGTAGGTATTCCTGGCACAAAGTACATATGCATGACATGTTGGAGGACGCCGGAAGGGAAGATATGGAGCTAGCAGGCCCGAAAAGAACGCATTGGTAGCGCAGGTTGGCTTCAACCCCACGAGGCATTATAGCATGAATACGTTAGGTCGTAACGACGCCTTGGCATGCGTTAGAACCTACGCGCGCGATGCCATGTTCTCTCAATATGTTTCCATATTATATCGATATGTCTATAGATCCATCTGTACATGTATTAGCGAGTGTTTTCACCCAGCGCTCTGCTTCAGATTGCTTGCTTAGGATTCGCATTTCCCCTCTTGCTCCGCTCCTCTTTGCTCCCCCCTCCGTTGACTACGCCTCCAGCGTGATAGAAATCCAGGTGTTTCTCCTATCATGCGTTACCTTACACTTGTCGTACGCCTGACTACTGCTGCCGTGCACACGTGGGCCATTTCAAGCTTGAGTGGTGCGATTCATCCTCACTGGCCACGATCGTACGCGCAACCTTGCTTGCTGCTCCTCCTCTGCCTTCTCTCCTGCTTCTCGTTCCTTGTTACAGGACTGGTACCATACTCGGCCGTCGCTGACGGCAGGGGGATCTTCACGCCTGCGGGGTCGCATGTAAGGAGCCTTGTGTCCTTGCGCTGGATGTAAAAAAACGTGCTATCTATTCACATTTCGATCCTGCAACAACCTCCAGGAAATCAATGGTGTTCACCTCCTCTGGCTCTCCTGGAGGGCATTTGGGAGCCCTCTTGGGCCGTCTCGAGGCCCGCGGAGCAACCAGCCCGGGCACCAGACTGTTGCAGAATTCGTGCCTGCACCGCCGGAGCACTCACTGGTATAAGGATGACACCGAAAGTGGCGGCCTGCAGCTGGCGGATTTCGAGGGCGTGCTTCAAGGTGAGCTGCGACATAACAGCCGGCAAGCGTAGCACGAGGTCGTCGTGCGAGTCACCTGCGGATACGCCGCGAATCGTGGTTGCGACGCCATAGGCGCTCCTGCTTGAGGAAACCCTCCATGCCCGCGCCTTGGCCCAGGACTCGGCAAAAAAGGCTGCGCGCTGCGACGTGGCACAGCCAGTGCTGGAAGGCCCAGCGGCTCAAGACGGCGACGGGGACGAGAACAAGGACGCAGAGGAAATAGGAAGAGATATACGAGAGCGAGGAGGAGTAGGGGGGAGAGGTTGGGAGGGGCGGAGGAGGAGGAGCAGCAGCAGGAGGAGGTCAGGATGAGGAGGAAGGAGGGAGGAGGACGACGAGGGGTAGGAGGAAGAGGAGGACGATGACGACGAGGAGGACAGCAGAGGAATGAATTGGAGGAGAGGGAAAAGGAAGAGGGGGATGAGTAGGAAGGGGGAGCACAGGACGAGGTGGAGAAAGACAACACTTCAAGATGAGGAGCGAGGACTGAGTCGAGGAGGAGGGGGGAATTGGCACGCATCCTCTCCTTTCAATATCTCCGCCCTCCTCCGTACGTACTCTTCACCCTTGTCCATCACTATTCCTTTATCCTTCACCTCCCCCTCCAATCCCCCCCCTCCCCTCATCCACCCCCGTCACCCGCCTTGTCTCCTTCAACGTCCATCCTTCATCATCTCCTCTTCGCTTCCTCCACCGGCGCCGCAAGGTGGTGCTGAAGGACGACGGCCAGGTGTTCTACATCAAGGCGAAGAACCTGCAGCCGCTGAGGCCGCACAAGATCTGCCTGCCCGAGGTCGGCGAGGACAGCGAAGCTGCCGCAGGCGAGCCCTCCGACGTGACCGCCGAGGCCCGGGCGCTGGCGAGCGCCTGGGACGCCCTGGAGGCCCGGCGGGCCGCGTGGCAGGAGGCCCAGGAGACGCGCGAGATCGAGGCGCTCGAGCGGCAGGAGCTGCTGCTGCGCGCCCAGGAGCTCCTGCAGTGGGAGCTGGAGCGGGCCTGGCGGCAGCGCCGCGCGCTCGCCCTCGAGCGCGCCAGGGACCTCGCCCTCCTCGAGCAGCAGGACCGGCGCCCGGCCGGCGCGCCGAGGTCCTTCCACATAGGCTCCGAGCCCTGCGGCGAGGAGGGGCAGGAGGCGGAGGGCGGCCCAGGCATGTACAGGGTGCTGGACGAGACGCTGGTGGGCGACGGGCCGAACCTGGACAGCAGCGACATCGGCGCCGTGCAGGAGGGGGACGTGGTCGAGGTGCTGGAGGTGCTGGAGGTGACGGAGGACGAGCGCGTGAGGGCAAGAATCCGCTTCGAGGACCACGAGTCGGGGAGCGCGTGGATGTCGCTGTGGTCCACGGACGGTGGCATAGTCTGGGCCGAGAAGATCGACCCAGAGGTTCCAGATGACGTCTGGGAGTCAGATTGGGTATCCCTGTCGACTCCCACAGCGCAGTCACGAACGACCGCGCTGTTCGCAGTTGGCACACCGGTGCAGTACTTCAGCGCGTCCAAGGGCCATTGGGTCCAGGGTACGGTCCAGCAGGTCAGTTGCATCGGCGAGGTGCGGGTTTCGTGCAAGCCCAAGTCCTGGATACCCCTCGAGAAGCAGTACACGATGCTCCGATTGACCCCGTGCGTCCAGGCTAGTTAGGAAGCCGGGTGAGAATACTGGCAGACAGGGGGAGAGTGGAAGAATGACGACGAGGAGCAGGAGGATGAGCAGGAGGAGGAACGAAGGCGGAAGCTACGGGGTATTTGAATCGTCTCGAATCAGAACAATGAATCAATTCTAATGCACATAGCTTTTAATAATGGGCCAGATCGCACCTGCAACCCATCCATACCAATCTCGTTCCGTGCACTGATACACTCACTGCGAAACCTCGACTACACATATCAATATACACATACATACATACATACATACATACATACATACATACATACATACATACATATTGAATTTCTGACCTTCGCCGTACTTTTTGGTTTCTCGATTCGCAATATATGATCGTGTTGGGACGGCTATGGCGCGCGGTCGTTTGTGAGTTCCGAGGTCAGAGCTACTGGGGCCTCTCGAGAGGCCTGCTGGGGCCTGTTACTGCAGTGTGATTATGGTTTTCATTGAGGTGGCCACTGTTCGAATTGAATTAATCGAACTCTGGCTGTGACCAGAACTGGCCTGGGCCAAAGCAATTGGGTGCGCCATCGGATCAGTATTATTCATTTCAGAATACAACTACGACTTAACCAGTAGTGGTGTTGGTCTTGGCTGGGGCGGAAGTACATTAATACCGAGCCACAACTATGACCATGACCAGTCATAGTTCTAGTCCAGGTCAGGTCGCAGTATGCGAATGCTTAAAGGGGTGAGAGCAGAAGTGTGACCAAGACCAGTCTTGGTCACAGTTGAGACTCCGGTTGTATTCCGACAGAGACCAAGATTCCGCACCGTGACCAAGACCAGTCCTGGTCACCGTTGTGGTTCAGGTTGCATTAATACGATCACTATATCATGCACGCCAACCGACCCAAAGCAGAACCGTGACCAGGACCAGTCCTGGTCACAATTGTGGTTCAAGCGCGAGAAGCCGCACTCTGGCAGCCCGCGCAGGGCGCGCTCCGGCGCACGCCGTTTCACCGTTCACCGTTCACAGGTTGCATCAGTGTTACGACTACGACATTAGTGCCAATCGACAGAACATGAACAGTGACCAGAACCAGTCCTGGTCACAGTTGTGGTTCGAGTTGCATGTATCTGTTGTTATATATATATTTATTTATTCATGCCCATCGACCGATACCAGAGCCGTGAGCAGGACCCGTCCTGGTGAGAGTTGCGGTTCGGCTTTCAATAAATTGTGTAATAATATGAAAGCGACTCGACCGAAACCAGACCCGTGACCAGAACCAGTCCTGGTCCGAGGTGTGGTCCGGGTTGCATCAATATCATGAAAAAATGCGAATGCCAATCGACCGAATGCAGAAGCGTGACCACGACCAGTATTGGTCAAAATTGTTGCTCGGTTTGCAATATCATTTATAACGCCAATCAACCGAAACTACATCCGTGACCAGGACCATGCCATGGTCACAGTTGCAAGTTCCGGGTTGCATATGAACACTATCTAGATATTATTGCTGGCAGTCGACCCAAACCAGAACCGCGACCAGGACCAGTCCTGGTCACGGTTGTGGTTCGGGTTACTTTCATAGTACTGTAAGCACAGTAGTGCCAATCGACCGACAAGAAATCCATGATCAGCACCAGTTGTACAATCGTGGTCCGGGCTGCATCAAGATTATTTTGATAATATCAATGCCGATCGACCGAAATCAGAATTGTGACCACGACAAGTCCTGGTCAGAGTTGTGGTTCGTGCTGCACTAATACGATTATAGTATGAATTCCAATCGACCGAAACTACAAACGTGACCAGGACCAATATTAGTCAGAATTGTGGATCTGGCTGCATTCATACCGTGATGAGATTGCTCATGCCAATCGACCCGAAACAGAAGAGTAACCAGGACCAATCCTGGTCACAATTGTGGTCCGGAATTCAACGATCTTACGATCATTCGCTCACCATTCGCGGTTTTGGGCTCAAGTTTGTTCATATGTTGCCCAAGGTTGGCACGCAGCCCAGTTGGTTCATGGTCCAGTCCAGGCTCGTTCCCGCTGTGTATGTGGTTTTCTCGTGTCGCTTCCTCTTCCTCATCATCGCCCCCTTTCATCTTCCTTATCTGACACATCGTCATGATCACCATCATCAGTATCACCACAATCCACACCCCCGCGATGGTTTGCCACGGTATGCCTCCCCCCAGGGCGGATCGTGAGTTGGATGATAGGAAGAGGGGGAGGAGGAGGAGGAGGAGGAGGAGGAGGAGGAGGAGGAGGAGGAACAGGAGGAACAGGAGGAAGGGGGGGAGGAGAAGGAGGAGGATGAGGATTTTGACGACGACGACGACGACGCAAGGGGCGTAGGAGGATGGATGAGGGAGTACGGCGGGAGGAGGACGACGACGACGAGAACGGTGGGAGGCGGAGGAGGAGGAGCTGGATGTGGCCAGCCGTGCTTGCGAATGACCACGCCCGAAGATCGAAGCCCCTGCTGCGGCGAGCCGCGCATGTGAGCGGCCACTCCCGAAGCTCGAAGCTTCAGATGGGCATGCGAGCGGCCACACGCGAAGCTCGAAGCAGCGCGCCCCCCCCCCCCCACCCCACCGCCCTTCCCGCGAGCTCCGAGCCATTTTTGCCCGTGCCTCCCCTTTGGGGAGCGGCCCGGGCGTGGAGGGGCAAAGACCCCGCCCGCCCGCAGCGGGCCCAGGCGAGGGCTTCGGGACGAGAGCACCCGTCGCCGCACGCGGGCCCCCTCCACCGCTTCCCTCCTCCTGCTCCCATCATATGTTGTTGTTCATGTTCATGCCCATCCGTCTCCTCGGCAACGGCAAGTGATCCGGCCGAGACCTAGCCGGGGCTTCATCACGTTCGTGCACACGTGTCAAAGTAGCTCGTCTGAGGTCGTGAGGATACGTGTGTGCGTGTGTGCTTGCGCGCGCACAAGTGTGAGTGCAAGCGTCTGTCATCTTAAGAGAATGAAGTTGTGGTCGCCTGGGCATGAGATCGCACTAGCGGGCAGCGACTCAGCAGCATGTAACACCTTCACGGTTCACGCCACGCTGCCGTTGAATACATTATTCGGCGCTGTTCGTCACGCAACCTAATCCAGGCAGGATGGCCAGATAGAGGAAGTGCACGGGGTCTCCAATGTGCACATTCTTTCACTTCCTTCCCATCCAACGCCTCCTCCTCTCACACTCATCATCCCCATATCCCTAGTCATCGTATCCCCCCTCCTCGCACTCCTCTCATTGTTTCTCGCTTCCCTGTCCTCATCCTCCCCCTATCCTGATCATCCTCCTCTCACCCTCGTTGCTCCCCATTCCTGATCCTTGCAGGCGTGCCACTAATCATTCACATGCCTTGCTTTGTGTCTTCGGACAGGCCACAAGCAGCAATGTCACTGGCACTCCTGAGGTTGATGCAACTGAATTCCAGGCGCCCCTGCCGCCTGAGCCTAAACTCGGCCGCGACCTCCTGGGCTTAAGGCCCGGTACGTTTTCCTGCAGCCCCACCAAGCGCGTCGCGGCCCTAGCTGGCGGCTAAAGGCCAACAGCGCCATTGCGAATGCTCATTGGATGGACGCTGCGCCGACGCCAGATTCTCGCACTTGAATGAACAGCGGCTCCTCCTCCTCCTCCTCCTCCTCCTCCTCCTCCTGCTCCTCCGTCTCCTTTTCCTGCTCCCCCCTCCTCTTCCATGATCCTCCTGCTCCAGCTCCTCCCCCTCCTCCTCCTCCTCCTCCTCCTCCTCCTCCTCCTCCTCCTGATCATCATCATCATCATCCTCCGCCTCCTCCTCGTCCTTCGAGTCATCCTGGTCCTGCTTCTGCTGCTACCATTATCTCTTTCGCTCTCTGTCCTTCTTTTTCTAGAGAGAGATCCCTCTCTCGATATGTTGTTCTCTCTTTCTCTCTTTCTATCTCTCTCTTTCTCTTTCTCTCTCTCTCTCTCTCTCTCTCTCTCTCTTTCCCTCTCTCTCTCTGTCTTTCTCTCTCTCTCTCTCTCTCTGACACTCTCTCTCTCTCTCTCTCTCTCTCTCCCTCCCTCTCTCTCTGTCTCTCTTTATCTATCATTCGTTCTGTATATCTGTATGTGTGTATAGTTGTGTGTCCATGCCTTCTAGACCTACCTTTATGTGTATGTGTATGTGGCTTCCTATTCATACATGGATAGTCATAAACAGATGTGTGTACATGTGTTTGTACATGTCTATGTTTGTATACGTGTAAATACAGATAGATGTGTGCAAATATACCCAGATGCACACATACACGTGTAAATTCACATACACCTGTATACATACATACATACATACATACAGACAGACAGACAGACAGACAGACATATTAGCAAACAGATAAACATGCATACATTCAAACATACATACACATAGACATAAACATCGACAGGCAGACAATCAGGCAGACAAACAGGCATATATCTACATAATCACAGACAGACAGGCAGACAGGCAGGCAGACAAGCAGACATGTGTATATTCATATATATATATACATATGTAGACAGACAGAGACAGACAGGCATGTACGTACATACATGTGCATAACCATATATATGTGTGTATATGTATGTGTATATATATATATATATGTATCGAAGACGCCTACGGCGAATCACCGCCGTCCCTTGCCTGTTTGGAAGCGCATATGTGGCCGAACGTTGAGGCGCTATCGGACTATATGTTCCCCGAATCGGTTTGGAAAGCCTTCGGGGAACACGTGGGCATCTTGAAGGTCATCTTGAAGGTCATCTTGGCCGTCTGGAGGCCATTTGACCCTTTCGGGCCTTCTTGGAGGACGTCTTGGAGGGCTCTTTGGCCGTCTTGGAGGCCATCTTGAGCGTCTGGGAGGCCTCTTGGGCCGTCTTGGGGGCCTCTTGGGGCCGTCTTGGGCCTCTTGGGCGATCTTTGGGGGCGCTTGGGCCGTCTCGGGCCGTCGGACGGCCGAAAAAAAGCAAATACCACAATCCTTCAAAAACCCCTGGGAAATCAATGATTTAGGCCTTCTCGGGCCTTCCTGGAGGCCCTCTCGGAGGCCTCTTGGGCCGTCTTGGTCCATCTTAGGGCCATGTTCGGCTGTCTTGGTGGGCTCCTGGTCCGTCTGACGCCGTCGGAAGCCGGCCTCTCTGGGCCGACTTGGGGTCTTCTTGGAATGCTCCAGGGCCGTCTTGGAGGCCATCTTGGGCGTCTTAAAGGCCTCCTTGGCCGTCTTGGGGGCCTCTTGGGGTCGTCTTGGGGCCCTCTTGGGCCGTTCTGGGGCCCTCTTGGAGGCCTATTCGGCGATCTTTGGGCGATCTTTGGGAGTTCTTGGGCCGTCTCGGGCCGTCGGAAGGCCGAAAAGAAGCAAATGTCAAAATCCTTCAAAAACCATCGACAATGCATGTTTTTGGCATCTTCTGGCCTTCCTGGAGGCCCTCTTGGAGGCCTCTTGGGCCGTCTTGGGCCAGCTTCGAGCCACCTTCGGCCATCTTGGTGGGTTCCTTCCTGGCACGTCTGATGCCGTCGGAAGCCGTCTTGGGGGCCTTTCTGGACCGACTTGGGGTCCTCTTGGGGCGCTTCGGGGCCGTCTTGGAGGCCATCTTGGGCGTTTTGGAGGCCATCTTGTGCGTGTTGGAGGCCTCTTGGGCCCTCTTGGGGCCGTCTTGAAGGCCTTTTAGGCCGTCATGGGGCCCTCTTGGGGGCCTCTTGGGCGATATTGGGGGCCTTTTGGGCCATCTTGAGCCGTCGGAATGTCGAGAAGAAGCAAATTCCAAAATCCTTCAAAAATCTTAGGGAAATCTATGATTTTGACATCTTCGGGCCCTCCTGGAGGGCCTCTTGGAAGCCTCTTGGGCCGTCTTGGAGGCGTCTTGGAGGCTTCTTGGGCGAACTTTGGGTTATCTTGGACTCTCTGAGGCCGTCTTGGAGGCCGTTTTGGAACATCTTCGGCGGACTTGGAGGCCATCTGGGACCATCTTGGAGGCCATCTTGGGCCAACGTGGCCATCTTGGAGGCCATCTTGAGCCGTCTTGGAGGAACACTTGGGAATTGGTCGATGGCTTGGGCGTCCTATGGGTCTTGCGGGAGCCCCGGCGGGACGGGCCGAAGCGCCAGGGGGAGTTCTTTTGGAAAAAGAGCCAAAACCAACACCGTAAGAAGTCCAGCACGCCAGACACCCCTGTGATGAATCAACAGGGACCGGCGGACATATAGACATCCATTGTCCTACGGCCCATCCCGCCACCGTGCTTGGGCTCCGGCTCAGAGTGTTCAGAGATGCTTCTTGGGGTCTTCTCGGAGCGTTCGCGGGGGCCTCTTGGGGGCAGTGTTGGGGCCTCTTTGGAGCCTCTTGGCTGGTGCATCTCCGACCTCGAGGCCCAGCGCCAACAGCCCATGCAGGTTGAGAAGGACCTAATCCACAAAGTGGCCAAGATCGGTACCAATCGCCGCTGCTTCCCGTTGGACGGCATGTTTCACTTCACGCACCGGGCGAAGCAGTACTTCAGCCAGGAGGAGCTGGACATGGATGAGTCCTTCGCGGAGGCCGATTGACTATCTGCCAGCCAGGTGGTCATTGCCGCGGCGAACGCGTCGCGGGCCATGGGAAGCGAGTCTTCCAGAGGGCACTCAGGAAGTTACTCCGAACCTCGATTCTGGAGTGGTCGCTCGCGTTCATCTCCGAGTACGACGGGCACGCCGACGAGCGCTCTGCCAGGCTTGGGCCGCATCGCTGTTTCCGGCACTATCCAG
The DNA here is from genome assembly GCA_963575745.1 of Prorocentrum cordatum. NCBI lineage: Eukaryota > Dinophyceae > Prorocentrales > Prorocentraceae > Prorocentrum > Prorocentrum cordatum. The sequence goes on along the minus strand of CAUYUJ010002202.1, from coordinate 175,637 downwards.
TGCAGGGGAGCTACGCCATGGCATTGGTCGCGCGTAGGCGCCTGGCGCCCTTTATACAATCAGTAGTTTGGATGGGCCGATGTGGCGCCATCCATCTCCGGTCTGCCTCTTCTCTCCCTCCTCGCCCTCCCCCCCTTCCTTCTCCCGTGGTTACACCATTAGATGTAGACCTCTTTGTCGTAGGCTCTCACGGAGGGCACGGAGGAGCTCTCGACGACCGCCTGCACGATCTCGCCTGTGTTCTCCAGGGCCGGCCGTTCGGAAGCAACGCCGCGGTCGCGGGGGGTTTAAACGTAGACCAGTTGCCGCTGCATCCATCCGACCCGCGGCCCTGCCAGCTCGCCCGGAGAATTCGTCATTATTTAGCCCGCGATTCGCTTGCTAATTTCAGCGGCGCTTTTAACCTCGACACTTGCCTCCCCCCCCCCCCTCTACGGCCCGGGCGGCCCGCGCAATGCTGCTTGCCTGGCCGCCCCCATCACCAGGGTCCCTGGTGGAGACATGGCTGAGGAGATCAAGCCGAGTCTCTTGGATTATGCTCTGGCGTCGCTTTCCGCAGTTGTTCAATCGACGATTCATTGGGCGCTCCACGGGGACCATGCATTGCTTTGGCGCGCCCTCGGGCGCAAGGCCAGGGCACGGCGCCGTTGCAAGACACATTGGGTTTGTAAGGATTTTGGGTTTGTAAGGATTTTGCGGTTGAGCTTTGCCCTCGCCTCCACTTCCCCCTCCTCCTCCCCCCCGCCCCGCTGTCCAGGCACCTCTGCCGAAGCTGTCTGCGCAGCTGCTTTCGCAGCACTGCGCGATAGCTGGTCCGACAACCGCGCACGCGCGGCACGGTCTGCGGCGCGCCTGCCATCGCAGCGCCGGGATTTGCATCAGCGAGCGGCCGAGGCCCCCGCAGAGGGCGAGCGCACGCGGCTCCGCTGCCAGGCATGGCATCTTCTGCAGGCGCACGTGCGCCAGGAGCCTGCGCGGAAGGCCACGGTTGCCATCGGGCAGGGCCGGGCGTGCAATGCACTTCCAAATTGCGATCCGCTTCCGGAATGCACTTGCCATCTCTCCCCGACCCACCGGATGCCGAAGTGCATTACCAGTTATCGCATTCTCCGGCCGAGTGGGCCGCGGCGGCCAAAACATGCTTTTTATGTTTTTTTTTTTTTTGTTTTTTTTTTTTTTTTTTTTTTTTTTTTTTTTTTTTTTTTTTTTTTTATTTTTTTTTTTTTTGTTTTTTTTTTTTTGATTGCTATTTTTTTTCTTTTTTTTTTTTTTTTTTTTTATTATTTTTTTTGTTTTTTCTTTTGTTTTTTTTGTTTTTTCGTTTTTTTTTTTTTTTTTTTTTTTTTTTTTTTTTTTTTTTTTTTTTTTTTTTTTTTTTGTTTGTTGGTTTTTTGTTTTTTTTTTTTTTTTTTTTTTTTTTTTTTTTTTTTCTATTTTTTTTTTTTTTTTTTTTTTTTTTTTTTTTTTTTTTTTTTTTTTTGTTTTTTTTTTTTTTTTTTTTTTTTTATTTTTTTTTTTTTTTCTTTTTTTTTTTTCTTTTTTTTTTTTTTTTTTTTTTTTTTTTTTTTTTTTTTTTTTTAACGCGGGTCAGACGACCAAACATCGGTCCTCCCCTCGTTGGATGTTGCCCCCGCGGCGGGGGGGCACGAGCCCGGATTCACTGCTGCAGAAGTGTCGGCTGCGCTCGCCCGCCCCAAAAATAACGGCAAACTTGATCATGACGGGAGTTGTGTGCGCATGCACGATATGATGTACAAGTGCGCTCTTGATCTCACCATTCGCTACTTGAACGAACTAGTGGCTTCTAGCGCTGCCATGTCCAGGATTGGCGTTGCGGGGCACGTGAGGGGGAAGGGGACCTCCACCCCCAAATCCACGCAGCTCCGAGCTATCATGCCCCTCCCGGCTGATCTCCAAGTTCTGGATTGTTTGATCGCTCAGCGTCTCAACGCATGGATCGACGAGCACGCTGCTGTGCCACAGTGCTGCTGGGTTGGAGCCCGGCCATTCACGCAAGCACTGGACATCACGCACGTTCTGCACATCGTTATCGAGAGAGGTCTGGACGACCGCAGCCAGTCGGCAATGGCTCAGAGCGATATTGAAGCCTATTATGATTCTCTCCCTGTTTTGGGGGTGTTGCAGCGGCGCGTGTCTCGAGGGATGCCGCTAGCGCTCGCGGCAACAGCTGCGCGCCATTAGTTGCTCCCAGTAGTGAGTTCGCGCGCTGGAGACGTGGATGCGGAGCTTGGCAAGCGATCCCGCGGAAGTCTCACTGGGAGCCGGGTGGCCACTGCTTTGGGCCGCATCCCAGTCGAGGCCACTCTGGGGAAGATGTCGGATGTCTGCCGGCAGCAGGGCTTCTTGTTGGGCGAGTTCCAGCAATTAGCCATTGCCACATACGTTGACAACATTTCTTCCGTCAGCAACTCCCAGTATAATGCCACGCGTTTGTTGGATGTGTTCGAGCCCCATCTTTCCTCCGACTGGGGACTCCGCATCAAGGGTTCCAGCAGATCACGCATGGTTGCTGCAGGAGGGGACGCATCCGTTTCAGACCCAGCTGTTTGGATACTGTCGCAGTTTTTTGAAGCTTTGGGCCACATCCTGGAAGATACGGGATCTCGCACGATCTGCGTTGATAGGATTATGGCCGCCATGTGGCGTGCGTTTTGGGCCAATTGTGCCACGCACCGCCTGCGAGACGTCCCTCTGCGGCAACGTCTTCGCATGTTCGATCGCTCTTTGCTGCCAGTGTTAGACTATCGACGCCGCCGGTGGCCGCCCGCCGCAACCCTGGAGGAGCGCATCGGCACTTATCAGCGCCGCACGGTCAGCCCCCTGACGCGGGCGCCGCGACAAGCTGGCGAAGAAGCGCCGGCCCACTTCCGCCGCAGAGCCCGGGAAGCCAAGGATCTTTGTAGACAGAGGCGTTGGTGGAGCCATCGCCATTGCATTCGAGTTCTGAATTGGCGAGAGCACCTCGAACGGCCGCTAAACCGTCGTTCTTGGACGGCGCAGCTCGCACACTGGCAAGGCGAGCGCCGGCTCCAAAACCGGAGGGCGCAGCTGAACAGCCATAGCGTTCACGCCAGACGCACGGATACGATATTGGCATCGCGTCGCCCACGACAGCGGCGGCGCGATGGAGCCAGGTTTGCTTCGGAGCACGCGCTGCCTGGCTCGCACGCTGTTCTTCATCCTCTCCAGCCCCCCCCCCCCCCCTCGCATGAGCACGAAGTCTTTCAGTAGTTCCAGCGCAGCAGTGGGCGGCGCGCCTGCGTTGCACCTTTCTTCGCATAGTGCGTTTTGCGCGCGCGGCTTGCGGTGTCACCCCGCCTTCTGATTCCGTTTATTCGGAGCCTCTTGGGGGCATTTCGGCGGCCTCTTGGGGGCCTTCGGGGGGCTTCATGGGGGCCTCTTGGAGCGTTTTGGAGTTTCCAGGGGCCATCTTGGATGCCTCTCGGGCCGTCTGGGGGCGATCTCGGGGGCCTCTAGGGCCGTCTGGGAGCGTCGGGGAGCCGAACAGCGAGACGACCAAAAACATTCGAAAACCGATGGAAATCAATGGGGGGCTTCACGGAGGCCCCACGGGGCGTCTTGGAGGTATTTGGGGCCGTCTGGAGGCCATCTTGGACGTCTTGGAGCGATCGTTCGGCGACTCGGAGCCCTCTTGGACCGTCTTGGAGGCCTCCTGGAGCCCTCTCGTCCCGTCTCAGGGCCCTCCTGGGCCCGAAAAATTCACGCGGGGGGCCGCCCCGGAACCCAGAGGCACGCGGCAAGCCCAGGGAGATTTGTGAATATTGGGCCTGGGCCTCTTAAGAACCTTTTACGATCGAGGACTGAGGCATTGGAGATTGGGCAAAGGACTTGGGGGGGGCGGATGTGTGTATGTATATATAGCTATATATAGATGTATCTTTCTATATATATATATATATACACACATACATACATAGATATATACACATATACATATACATATACATATACTTTACATACACAAACATACATACATACATACATATATACATACATACATACACATACATACGTATTTATGTATGTATATACACATATATATATATATATATATATATATGAATACGTGAACGTGTATGCGCATATGTGTGTATGTACGCACGTATGCAAGCATGCATATATGTATGTATGAGTTGTAAATGTATATGAGCACATGAGTGGATGGGCGTGTTTCATTTATGTACGTGTATGTATGTATGCGTGCAAATGTACATGTATATGCGTATGCATGTACATATGCATATGCATATGAGTGTATGGTTGTGTATAGATAGTGTTCATAAATGTGTATCTATAGACATGCATAAAATACATAAATAGATATATGAATGCATGTCTACAGATATGTGCACACATGCATACATACATGCGCGCACCAATCACAGTACACTACCTTATATGACAGTACATTACAGCATAGTACAGCACAATACACTGCATCGTAGTGCAGTACTTTACATCACATGACAGTACATGAACACATACGTATATGCAGGCATACGTACATACATTCATGCATGCATGCGTGTGTATATGTATGTGTCTGTATGGGCTTGCGTATATATACATAGTGGTGCATACACGTATACAGCCGTAGCCCGCTTGGCTCGCGTCGAGAATGTATGTGCTATTGCTTTGCTTTGTGGGCGTCACGGCCCCACACCGTATATCCGTGGACGACCCCGCGTGTTGCTCCGGATTTTTCTGTCATGCCACAAACACTGCCAGTAGTGATCGAAGTGAAGTTGCATCCTCGTTCGTCCCATTGTCATGCCAGATTGTGGGTTGGATGATTCTCTTCGCCACCGCGGTGGCCGCTCTGGTGGTCGACCTGAGCGCTCGGCCAAGGAGGACACACGCGCGGCTCGCGCGCGCCCACCGTCATCCAGCGGCTCCTACAACAGCGCCGCGAAGGGGCGCAGCCGTAGCGGTGATGTTTCTCGGCGGGCGAAAGGGTCAACAGCGCGGCCGTCTAGCGGTTCTGTTCGTCGTCGCCCTGACCCTCTGCAAGGCCACGCGCTGATCCCTGGAGAACGTCAAGCGCCCAGCTGGCTCGGCGGGACCTGCGGCTGCCGAGGTTACCCCGTCAGAGACGGACGAGACCCCGCTCCACAGGTGCGACTTCAATGCCATTCCTGAGGGCCTGCAGTCTGGCATTATTGGGACGGCCACGACAACCACCAAGGCAGCCCGACATCGGGTTCCACGCGGGCCATCGGGATGAATCCTTTCATCTTCCATTTCATCCGGTACATCAACAGGCATCCGCTTTCGGTGCTCGGCGCTTGCACTGATGATGTGGAATGTACACTCAATGACCGCAAGCTGCTCCGAGGTATGCGGCGTGGCTTTCGGGCGGCACAGGCCCTTGCGAATCTTGCCCTGAAGACGCGCAAGTGCTTCCTATTTCCATAACTGGTTTCAGAGTTCTCGGTGCAGGTGTCTGCGGAGTTTTACGATTGGATGGTGACATTCCCCCCGACTGGCGATCATTCACGCTGGCGGGGATGGCAGAAAACCTCGGCGCGGCCATCCGCCTCGGCACCACTGAAGCCGACATATGGCGCAAGGCTGCCGCCAAGTACATTGCCCACGTCCTCGACTTTGCTGCTGGTTGTGATCCCAGATCGGTATCGACGCGTTTCTACAAAGAACGGATTCTGTCTGTTCTAGTCTGCCCCCAGCAGCTGTGCCTGACTCCCCGCAGTCTTCGTGCCCGCGAAGCAGTGGCGCGCTTGAAGACCTTGGCGCACGCCGCCCCAGTCCTTGACGCGAGACGACATCATGTCCGTGAGCACGCAGTCGGCCATCAGGCCTCGATCGAAGCTGGCGATCGGGGCGGCGACCCTGTCGCGCTCCGCATTGGGCACGATCACCATCTGGCGTCAGCTGCTCGACTGGTTGAGCGAGCAGCTCGAGTAGCACGGCGCACTTGCGGCCCTCGGCAGCAAGTTGATGGCCCCGACGTTCAGGCGGACCACGCCGTTCGTCGCCGACCTCAAGGGCGCGGAGACTACCTTCGTCAAGCCGGCCTATTCGGAGCCGCCGCGGGCCGCCGGGGCGAGCCCCCCCACGCTCGCAGGCCCTGCGCTCGCCGCCATGCGCTGCCTGCTCTTTTTACGGTCGCGGCCGCAAGCGAAGGCGCAGGCGGCGGGTCGGTAAGTCCGGGGCGCGGTCCTTACTACGCTGCCTGCTCGCGCAGCCTGCGCGCGCGGGCCCAGACGATTCTCTCACCTTCTTCGCACTCCCCCCTGTTCCCTGATACTCTCCGCCTCGCGCTCAAGCTGCGCCTGGACAAGTGGGCTCTCAAGGTTGAACTTGGTTTCTTGCCCCGCTTCGGAAACCCCGGCGATCTGCGGCGCAAGCGCGGCAGCCGGCCGCCTTCAAATCGACTCGCGGCACCTGGCTGACGAGCGCCAGAACGCACGCGCTAAGAGGGACCGCCTGTTGTAAATCCCGACGCACGTGCAAGCACGCTGCGGACACGCTTGCACATCACATTCGGCGTCGTGCGCTGCTGTCTTGGGCCGATCCCCATGGGGGCGAGTTTCAACCCGGTCCAGTGTCAAGGCTGAGCTTTTCATACTGTTCCTCATGCACGAGTCGTGGAGGCCGCTGTCGTCGCACACCGCGCGTGCAATACCATTCATCTGTCGCCGCCGCCCCATTCCCCATTGAGGAGGAGTGGACTGGCCATCTATACGGGATTCGCCGAGCTCCCCCTGGCCCCCGTCGAGCTATCCCAAATCCACGCGCAGGCCCCCCTGGAAAACCTTGCGGGCGCCCTCACGCACGCGCAACATATGTTCATGTTCATATGTGTATACATGCATGTACACACATGTGTATAGATATACACATACATACATCTATAGTATGACCATACATACATGTGTCCATTCATTTAGTTACATATGCGTAAACTGGTGCTTCTGCATGTATGCGCATGTAAATATATACATATTCACACATACATGCATACATATATCGGAGGTCGGGGTGAGATCGCAGTGGAACGGAGGCCCCCAACCGGGAAATCGTTTCGTTTCGTTCGCGTCGCGCGCGCAGGCGAGGCGAAGCTGCGCGGGCGCGCGAGAGGAATCAACCCGCCGCTGCCAGGGCGAAGTCAAGACAAATCTTTCTCCTCCGTCCGCCCGAACGGCGGCGGACCTAGCGGTGTCCCGCGGCGTCCCGCGGTGCCCCGCGGTGTCCGCCGTTGCTAGGGCGAAGTCAAGACAAATGATTCTCCCCCGCCAGCCCGTCCGCCCGTCCGTCCGGCGGTGGCTCGCGGTGTCCAGCGGTGTCCAGTGGTGCCCCGCGGTGTCCCGTGGTGCCCCGTTGACTGAGGTCGATAGTGAGATCGACGCGGCGCCCCGATGCGCCCCGCTGTGCCCCAAAAAGTGAGATCGACACTGAGACCGATAGCGAGATCGACAGGTGTCCCGCGGCGCCCCGTCGAGTGAGATCGACATTGAAATCGACGCGGCGCCCCGAGGTGGCCCGCTGCGTCCCGCGGCGCCCCAAAAAGTGAGATCGATTGTGAAATCGACAGTGAGATCGACAGGTGTCCCGTGGTGTCCCGCTGTGTCCCCGCGGTGCCCCGTTGAATGGGATCGATAGTGAGACCGATAATGAGATCGAGAGGTGCCCCGCGGTGGCTCGCGGCAGCCCGCGGTGTCCCGCGGCGCCCCGTTGAGTGAGATCGATAGTGAGATCGATAGCGAGATCGACAAGTGTCCCGTGGTGTCACGCGGTGTCCCGCGGTGCCCCGTTGAGTGAGATCGATAGCGAGATCGATCGAGTCAGACGTTGGCCCCCCCACACACAGCCTCCTTGTCACCCGAAGGGTGATCGTATAGGCATATGTTTTATAATATATATATATATATATATAATATATATATATATATATATATACATACATACATACATACATACATATATGTTTATATGTATGTATGTATGGCCTTCGGCCCACCACGCCACCGAGCCTGGACTGCAAGGGAAAAAACAAATAAACTAGTCCATTCCCCAGTGACTGGTCCACTCCCCAGTCGTGGGTTCTGAAGTTCGAAGCTTTCGAAGCCTTACTTCCTTGTTTTAAGAGCTCCTACCAGCTTGGACGGCGCTCCTTAGCAGTTTCTATGGCGCCACCGAGCAGTTTGCATGGCGCTTTTTTGCAGCTTGTATGGCGCTCCTCGGCAGCCGCCATGGCTCTCCCCAGCAGCTTCCATGGCGCCCCTGAGCAGCTTCCACGGCGCCCCTCGGCAGCTGCCACGGCGTTCCTTAGCACCTTTTAAGGCGCACCTTAGCAGCTGCGATAGCGCGCCCTAGCAGTTTTTATGGCAGGCCCTACCAGCTTCTGGCGATCCTCAGCAGCTGCCATGGCGCTCCTTAACCGTTTTTCTTCACGGCGCTTCTTAGCAGCTTGCCAGGCGGTTGTTTAACCGGTTGCTGAGGCTCCCCCTGGCAGTTTTGATGGCGTTGTTCAGCAGTTTCCACGGCGCGACTTCGCAGTTTTTGCAGCGGCCCTTTACAGCGTCGAGGCGTTTCTCAGCAGCTTCGAAGGCGCCCCCTGGCAGCTTTCGAAAGCGATCTCCGGCAGCTTGCAAGGTGCCCTTTGGCAGCTTTCGAGGCGCCCTGCGGCAGCTTTCAGGACGCTCGTTGACAGTTGTAAAAGCACCCATTAGCAGCTGAAGGCGCCCCCTGGCAGCTTTCGAAGGCGATCTCCGGCAGTTTGCAGGGCGCCCCTTGGCAGCTTTTGAGGCGCTCCTTAGCAGCTTTCAAGGCGCCCTTTCAGCAGCTGCGAAAGCGCTACTCAGCAGCTTTTACGGCACCCCTCACCATTTGTTTAAGCGCTCCGCGGCAGTTGTTAGAACCATTCCCTCTCCGCTCTCTATCGTTTTTTTCCGTGTTTCAATTGTAACTTTTACTTTGTTTTCTATAAACATATCTTTGGTTTTTTCATATTTTTTCTGCCCCCCCCCCCGCACCCCTCACCATTTGTTTAAGCGCTCCGCGGCAGTTGTTAGAACCATTCCCTAACAGGTTATAGGCGCTCCTCAGCAGCCTCTAAGGCGCCACTTCGCAGCTTGCAAGGCGTTACATGGCAGCTCCAGGCGCTCCTTAGGGGCTTTCAAGGCGCCCGCTAGCAGCTTCTGAGGCGCTCCTTTGCAGCTTGCAAGGCGCTTCTCGGCAGCTGCGAAAGCGCTTCTTCACTGCAGCTTAGGCGATCCTTAGCAGTTCCCCAGGCATTCCTGAACAGTTTAAAGGCGCTCCCCCTGGTAGTTTGATGGCGCTCCTCAGCAGTTTCTATGGCGCGTCTTAGCAGCGTTCACGGCGGTCCTTACCAGTGATGAAGGCGCTTCCTAGCAGCTTGTAAGGCGTCCCCTGACAGTTTTTGAAAGCGATCTCTGGCAGCTCTGAAGGTGCCCTCTGGCAGCTTTTGAGGCGCCCTCTGGAATTTAGGACGCTCGTCGACAGTTGTAAAAGCGTTCCGAAGCAGCTTTTAGGGCGCCCCCTGGCAGCTACTGAAGCGCTCCCGAGCAGCATGCAAGACGCTCCTCAGCAGCGTAGTAAGCGCTCCTTAGCAGCTTCTAAGTCGCCCCTCAGCAGCTGCGAAAGCGCTCCTCAGTAGTTGTTGTTTTGTTCCCAACCATCCTGTGGTGTTGGGTCTTCGTTTTGAACAGACAGCGCCCCACGTCCCCCCCCCCCCTCTCCCCCCCCCCTCCTTGCCTCTGCTCTCGGCACACCCCTCACACGTTCCGTGGCCCCATATGGAGCTCCACCGAAGGTCCCAGTGGCACAGCCAGCATGCGGTTCCCCCACCCAGGACAGCGCTTCGTAGCCCCACAGGGAGCTCCACCGAAGGTCCCAGTGGCACAGCCCGCATGCGGTTCCCCCACCCAGGACAGCGCTTCGTAGCCCCATAGGGAGCTTCACCGAAGGTCCCAGTGGCACAGCCCGCATGCGGTTCCCCCACCCAGGTCAGCGCTTCGTGGCCCCATAGGGGGCTCGACCGAAGGTCCCAGCGGCACAGCCCGCATGCGGCTCCCCCGCCCAGGGCAGCGCTTCGTGGCCCATAGGGAGCTCCACCGAAGGTCCCAGTGGCACAGCCCGCATGCGGTTCCCCCACCCAGGGCAGCGTTTCGTAGCCCCATAGGGAGCTCCACCGAAGGTCCCAGTGGCACAGCCCGCATGCGGTTCCCCCACCCTGGGCAGCGTTTCGTAGCCCCATAGGGAGCTCCACCGAAGGCCCCAGTGGGGGTGTTCGCATGCGGTTCCCCCACCCAGGGCAGCGTTTCGTGGCCCCATAGGGAGCTCCACCGAAGGCCCCAGTGGGGGTGTTCGCATGCGGTTCCCACACCCAGGGCAGCGCTTCGTGGCCCCATAGGGGGCTCCACCGAAGGATCCGGAAGGATCCCAGTGGCACAGCCCGCATGCGGTTCCCCCACCCAGGGCAGCGCTCCGTGGCACCATAGGGAGCTCCACCGAAGGCCCCAGTGGTACAGCCCGCATGCTGCCCCCCCACCCACGTCAGCGCTTCGTGGCTCCATAGCGTGCTCAACCGAAGGCTCCAGTGGCACACCCCGCAT
>CAUYUJ010002202.1:52500-160000 GCA_963575745.1 Prorocentrum cordatum | reverse complement strand
AGCGGAGCGCAGAGGAGTGCCAGAACTTTGCGGAGCACCCTTGGAACTCTGAACAAGCATCCGCAGTGTTGGCGGCAGGAACTTGAGAACCACCCTTTGGATCATGCAGCAACTGCACGTTGCATCGACCTCCCGATATTCAAAACTTCAGCGCCAATATATGAGCGGACACTGATTACCATTAGCTGTACTTCCAGTTCCTTGAGGGTGTTCAGAAAGTTTCTGCCACCGACACTCTGGACTTGCTTTCCTGAGGGTGACTCCAGAGTTCTTGTATCATTTCTCCTCGTCCTCGGTCCTCAGTCTCACATGTGTTTTCCTCTCCCATCCTCGTCCTCTTCCTCGCCTCGCCCGTGCTCAACCTCCCCTTCCAACATCTCTCATGGACGCAAGGCGTGACGGCGCTCTGGCATGTAATATAAAACTGTGCTGCCCCTCTGAACCTGGTGCGAGGGAAGAAACCGTTCGTCAACAAAAAAGGCGACGCTGGCGAGCCAATGGAGGGGGTGGACGACGAGGAAGGCGAGGAGCACTGTGGGGGAGGGAGTCCGATCCTTGCGAGAGCGACCTTGTGGTCGTAGGCCATGTTGCACAGCGCGCGCATGGCCGCCAACTGAAGCTGCACCGCATCCGGGTGGATGAGCAGCAGCCGCAGCAGCTGCGCGAGGGCCGCCTCGTCGTTGCCGACCTCGGGCGGGGGCACGAGCGTGGCCGTAGCAAAAGAGAAAATGGCATAGCCAGAAAGAGCATCCGCATAACTTCGCCAGATTGTCGCAGACAGCCGACGTCGCGACTTTTGTCCAGCCTGGCTCCCCGAATGCCAAGACGCCGTCCCGGAGACCCGCTTCTCAAGCAGAGTCGTTTGTTGACGGTCCTGTGGCCTGGTGACGGCCCCCATATGGAGGCCGAAAACGGCCAAAGACCTTCCGCCGTGATATTTCCACGACACCTGGATGTCAGGCCCCAACCCCTTGGCGGCGGCGCGAGGCCTTGGACGCGTCCGCGTAGGCCAGGGACGACAGCGCCCGCAAGGCCTTCGTGGACTCTGGCGGCGAGGACTCGTAGTCCTGCAGGTGCGCGATGACAGCCTCTTGCGTGCAGGAGGGGACAGAGAGCCTCCTCTTCCTCGTCCTCCTTCTTTTCCCCCCTCCTCTTCCTCCTCCTCCTTTTCCTCCTCCTCCTCCTCCTCCTCCTCCTCCTCCTCCTCCTCCTCCTCTTCCTCCTCCTGCCACCTCCTCCCCCTCCTCTTCTCTCCTCACCACTCATCCTACATAATGCTGCCTCCCCCCTCTGCTCCTTCCTCCTCCTTCTCCTCTCATTCTCTTCTCACCTCTTCTCCTCACTCCTCCTCCCCCTGCTCCGTCGTCCTCCTTTTCCTTCTCTTCCTCCTCTTTTTTCTTATGAATAACTCGTCCTTGTCGCCCCCCTATGCGTGTCGGTAGGGCGGGACGGGCGTCTCGCCTGAAACTTCCTCATCACTCATGGTCCTGAAGGTGAGAATGTGCAACTGTTTACGGATGTACGGCGGGCCGTTTTCAAAATGTGGCTCGCGCCTCAGCGCCGCGTACATTCGCCTTAAAACTCCGCAAAAGCTTCACGCATTGAGGACGGGTGGTTTTCAACATGTGGCTATTGCCTTCGCGCCGCGCACATCCGTCTTGAAGGTTTTCAGCCGTTCACGGATGCAGGGCGGGTCGTTTTCCATATGTGACCCTCGCCCATTTCTGTGCGCAGTCGTGTTAGAAGTTTGCAGGAACAACATGGATGGAATGCAGGCCGTTATCAGAATGTGGTTCTCTCTTCCGCGCCGCGCACATTCGTTGTGAAAGTTTGGAACACTTTCGCAAATGGAGGGCGGGCCGTTTTCAACATGTGGCTCTCGCCTCAGCGCCGCGCACATTCGTGATAAGAGTTCGCGTCAGTATTCACAACGGAAAGCGGCTCCTTTTCAAAATGTGGCTCTCGCCTCAGCGCCGCGGGCAGTCGTTTTCAGAGTTCGACGTCCCAGACATGGTATGTTGACACGATGAAGGTTTGTCAGGGAGCAAAAAGTCACCTTGGTTCGCGGTGCTGAAGTCCCAGGGATGGTGTTCAGACAAGATTCAGGATCGTCAGGACGTAGACGAACGTTGGTTCCAGGAATGGTGTTCTAGCACGGTTCGGAATTTCCAAACAATTGTCTTCCAACAGGGGCACTTCCCAAAGTGGAAATGCATCCGTATAGGGGCCATTGCATCGGGAACTTGGAGGGAGGGTGTATTGCAACATCGTTGGTGGGTATTGAGTTTACACTGGCTCCTCCTCCTCATCCTCTTCCCCCTCTCCTTCTCCTTATCAATAACTCCTCCCTGTCGCTTACCGAGGCTGGTCTGAAGGGCGGGCCCGGCGTTTCGCGTGAGACTTCCTCACCTTTTTATGAACCTTGAGCTTGAATTGGCTGGAGCTTCACAAATGGAGGGCAGGTGGTTTTCACAGGATGCCTCTCGCCTCAGCGCCGCGCGTATTTGTCTGAAAAGCTTACAGGGGTTGCCAAGATTGAGGGCACGCCATGTTCGAAATCTGGCGTTCGCCTCCGCGCCACGCACATTCGTTCGCAAAAGTCGCAAGAGATTCACATATTGAGGTTGGCCCGTTTTTCAAAATGTGGCTCTCGCCGTAGCGCAGCGCACACTCGTCGTACACATTTGCACGAGTTTGGCAGATCGAGGGCGGATCTTTTTCAAATGTATGTGGCCTTCGCATGAGCGCCGCGCACATTCGCCTTAAAAGATTGTAGCAATCCCACGGGTGAGGGACGGCTCCTTTACAACTCGTGGCTCTCGCCATAGCGCCGCGCACATTCGTCGTAAACAATCGCAGGTGTTTCAAAGATTTCCTGGTTAACGTGCCAACACTGGCGTGCTGTAACGGTTTAGGGCTGTCAGGGCGTAACATTTGTTGATTCGCGATGTTGAAGAACGCTGTTTTTGGCACGGTCCAAGATTTTCAAACAGTTGTCTCTCAGCGGGGCGCTTCCCTCACTGGAAGCGAATCCTTGCAGGGGAGCTTGGCGAGAAGGTAAATTCCAACATCGTTGATGAGTTTTGGGTTTCCACTGGTCTTCCTCCTCCTCCTCCACCTCCTCCTCCTCCTCCCTCCCTCCCTCCCTCAGCTAAAAAGAGAGAGAGAGAGAGAGAGAGAGATAAAAAAAAAGAAAAAAAAACAAAAAAGAGAGAGAGAGAGAGAGAGATAGAGAGAGAACCAAAAAAAAGAGCGGCAGGCGCTTGCCGACGAGGATCCCACCATCCCCTCGGGGGATACAACAGGCTTCTGCCGCGATCGCCACCGCGTCAACACGACACGAACCTGCCGTAGGGGGCTAAGCGAGTTCGTTCCCTGGCATCCTTGCGTCGTGAACGACTGCCTTGGCCGTCTTCGGCGGGGGGCCCTGGCCGTCAAGCGAACGCGACTCGGGATGAGAAGCCGACCCCCCAGGAAGTGGCCCAGACCTCCGTGTGCCCGAGTTGTGGACATGCAATGGTTTCAAACGTACGCCTGGCGTCCAGCCTCCTCCCCATTCTCATCCTCAACACCCTGTGTCCCTCCACCACCATTATCAGGTCACCAGCGTTATTCACTCGCCATCGCTCGGAAGTCCATTCCCCGTGCACTTGTTCGGTTTCGTGCGCGTTTCTTTCCGCAAGATGACCCCACATGCTTCTCGAAGGGCCTCGCCGAGAAAAAAAACGCACATGTCCGAGAGATGCCAAGTTCCCCATCCTGGCCATCATCGTCCATGCCCGAGGGAAAAGAGGGGGCACAGTCCTTGGGGTCCTTGGGGCGCAGGTGGTTAAGCGAGTTCGCTCTCCCAGCCCCCTTGTCCCCCGTCGTGGCGGGGCTTGCCCCTCCCCGCTTTCCCCCTGCGGCCCTGGGCCTGGACGAGGCCAGGGGGTGGGGGGCGCCGGGAGGATAGAGTGTCCACGATAGCCCACGGCACTTGGATTTATTTCGCTATTTTTGCCTCTAGGGGCCCTCGCCGGGCCCCGGGACCGTCAAAAAACGACTCGGGATGAAAAACTGGTCCTGGGGAATGGGTCGAGACTTCCAGGGGCCGCGCATTGAAAAGATCACGACGTCGGATCTCTGGGATTGTCCAAGGTGGGGCAGCCGAACCGAGCTGCCCCGCAAGCGGCCGGCCGGTGGCCAAGGCAGCCTGCGCCCGGAGGGAGGCTGGCGACGTGACGCCCAGGCCCACACCTTTTGCTTCCGGCCAGTTGGTCCACCTCGGCGAGGGTGTTAGCGGGTTGCGCTAGGGCGATGACCACCGAACAGACGCTTCCGCGTGCAGAATCAGAGGGCCAAGCGCATGCACCGAGACGCGAGGCCAATCCAGGCTCACACGTCCGACGTCGTGATGTTTGTCGCTTGTGCCTTTCTTGTCCCCCCTGACGTGGTTTCCCACGAGGCCTGGACCCCTTCCTGGGGAGGGGCTCCTCATCCCGAGCCTCTGTGTTGACTGCCCGGGGGCAAAATAAGAGGGCCCGCCAGAGGCTAAAAACGGGGACAAACCTTCAGCCGTGTTTGTTTGGTTGACTCGACGCGAGAAGGTATGGTTTTCGGGTCGTAGCTCGGGTCTCTGGAGGCCGTTCGGGACGATCCGGGCATCCCTGGAATCCCTTGGGCGAGGCGCAGCCGCTGGAAGGCATCTCCCGAGGCCAGAAAATCGCCGAGAACCGACGCAAGCCTCAGACACTTGGCAGCGAGGACCTTTTTGTTCCACGGCGCGCTGGTGCTGTGCAGGGAGGCGCCGGCGCGTGCCCGGCGCGCCAGCAGAGGCCCCCCTCCGCGCGCGAGCCCGACGTCTGCCAACGAAAGCCTCGGGGGACCGAGGCTCCTCGCGTTCGGTGGCAACTCACGGGAGCCTCCCGTGCCGTCTTGTCGGCTCTTGCGATTCGACGCAGATCGACGCTAAATCGACGCTAATCGACGCTGAGGATGGGCCGAGGAGGCAGGGATGCAAAGGGTATCCTTTGGGAAGGTGGTCCACCCTCACTATGCGGCTTCACTGCACTGGAAGACCCCAGCTCGCTCCCGGAGCTGTGCCAGCCTCCCCGGCACCGCCTAAAGGGCGACACCGCGCCAGAGCCCGTGCGTGGGACAAGGTCGGCTCCCTGGAGGTGCCGCCGCCTCTCGCTCGCTCGACGGCCTCGTCCTCCTCGCGCCTGCGCGCGTCCCTTCCTCGCGGCATATCCACACGAGAGCTCGCGCGGGCAACCTTCGGTGGTAACTCACGGGAGCGTCCCATACTATCTTGTCGGCTCTTGCGAATCGACGCTGATCGAAATCGACGCTAAATCGACGCTAAATCGGCACTACATCGACGATCATCGACACTCACCAACCCTATCTCATCGACTCCCAGACGCTCATCGACGCTAAAGACGGAATCACAAAGGAAACCTGTGGCTGCAAGAAGAACATTCCTGTTTGTCTTTGACAGAGGTGGGACATGGCAGCCTCCTCGACCCTCCTGCTCGCGCCCCAGCCTCCTCAGCAGGCACAAGAGTTGCCGCCGCGGGTCACGCTGGAGCCGGTCGCAACCACCTGTGGCGGGGGAGTCCTCGGTACCACGCCCCTCCGTCGTGCGTCAAGCGAGCACGGGCTCTTCCCATGCAGCCGCGGGGCGGAAGAGATCTCCGTGGCGCTCCGAGCAGCGCCCGTGACCCCCGGGGTCCACCGCGGCCAGGCGGGGCAGCATGCGGCGGGGGGGGTCCGAAGCCAGGAGCTGTCGTTAGTGTGCTGTGGCTAGCACCTCCCAAGCCCTGTCTTGTTGCGACTCGCCCGTCTCTGGCGCCAAGCACTGAAGAGGCGTACACTGGGCAGGGCCCAGATTCAATATCAGATCCAGCAAGTCCGAAATCACAGCCAAGCGACTTGCGGTCGCTTCTTCATTTCCACGCAGTGGTTGGAGCTGTGGGGATTGGTTGACCTCCAGCAACCATGGTCTGAACGATTTATCCACCAACAAATCCACGCCAAGCAATTCACAAAGACGTGATCCGGCCAATCCTGGACCTTGCATATCAGATGCTGCTTGAGCGTAGCTGGGCAGTAAAGGCGCTAAACATTCTCTGAGCAAGCGCTTGATGTGTGGCCAAGCCTTCACGCTGTCTCGCCAGCAGCTGCTGGACGCACACCGGACTCCAGCACACTGCCCGACAGTGCAATACACATGACGCTCAAGGCTAGCATCGTTTGCATCATACGGCAACGGATGTGAACGGCAAAGGAACTCACGCCGCACTGCCAGCCACGAGTTTGTGGACCCCTTCCCCTCACGGTGTTCTGGTAATATGGGGCGCACATCAGCCACCAATACAACATAAACGCGAAATGACACCTTGCACCCGTCGTTGTCCAGCATCACATGCGGAACCTCCAGCTGTGCTACGTAGTTGTCACGATCTGTCTCTGTCAAACTGCCCCAAGTATCGGCACAGGCAGCAGGTCCAGCATGCACTGTAATGCCTTCATTGCGGTCACGTTGACGGTGCTTCAAAAACCACAACCCCGATGCGTGAACTTCTCCACTGGTTGGCAGGCTCTTGCGCAGGTCGCCGAAGCTCAGAAAAGTATAAGGCGCCCAAGAGTCCACACCATGCTGTGAAAGATAAGCAGCAAGACGTTTCTTGTCGGACACCTCGCTGACAGCATTCGAAGTCCGCAGCTCCACGATACCGCGGCGGCTGTGATCAATGCCTGGCGGTGGTCGCAAGGGTGGCCCACGCGGAGCTCTCCACGCAGAGAAGAATGCTAGCTCACCTCTCCTCTCCGTGCAGAAACCTCGCGCGCTCAAGTGCTTTGGGAAGACGGGGAGGGGCTGCGCCAGGTTCACGTGGAAGGACCGGCGCACAGCAGCTTCGCCGAAGCGGGCTGTGAGGTGCGCCGAATCCCCAGGCCTCCAACGTCGTTCTTTTTACCACCCAACACTCGTGCCCCAGAGCTGTGGGCCCCATCCTTCCCACCGTTCTCACCGTCAAGAGCAATTCTGTGATTACCCCAGGATCGCGAAGCGTCTCCCCGGATATTCATTACCTGCAGATCACGCTCGTTGTGATTCCGTGATTCCTGGACGTGCGACATCGTGCTTTTGCAAAGCATCCCCCAGAGGTCTGAACCCTTTCCCGTGGACAAATTCTCATCCAGACTATTTTGTTTGCTGTCCTAGAGCCCCCAAAGCCCAGAGCCTTTCCGTTGAGACTTCTTTCGCGACGCGAGAATGTCAGGGTTGTGATTGGTTCGCGACGCTGGAGGTCTGGGATCGCTTGAAATTCTCGGTCGTTCATGGTGCGCCCCTGCTGCCGCCGGCTGCTCTTGCATCCCGACCGGAGAGGAGCCTGGGCCGAGCAGGCTGCGGAGAGAAGCCAGCACGAGACGGAGGCGAGGAAAACACGGGGGGAGGGAGGACCAGGGAGACGATAGAAACGGATGACGATGGGGAGGAGGAGCAGAGGGAGCAGGAGGGCGAAGAGGTCGAGGGGGAGGAAGAGGATGAGAAGGAGAAACAATAGTATCATGTGTTGCTCAGGGGTAGATGGGGGAGGGGAAGGACAAGTGAGAGGAAGAAAAAGACGAGGAGGGAAAGAGAGCAACCGGCACAAGTGCGAACTTTCGAAGGTCCGTGAGGACTTCCTGGACTGGCGCTGGATTTTCCCATCCCTGGCGCGCGAAGCGCGCTGGGGGCGGCGCTGGAGGCGCCGCCAGGTGGAACACCACCGATCCAAAGAAGTCCGCGCGGACGTCCAAAAGTTTATGATGATGCCGTCTAATCTTCGGCCTTCGAGCGGGCCGCCAAGGAATAGGAACAGGCCTCAGCAGCTGTCAGCACCACCACTGGCTCCACACAAGAGCTTGTCGATAGAGCACGCGAGTGACATGTCAATCCCACCAGCCTTCTATGCGCAAATGGTTTACGTGAAAGAGTTTCTTCCAACTCCTCTGTTCCGTCCTGGGAGGGCTTCATCACTGCTCCTTATTGATCTACCCCTCCCCCACTCTATCGGTCCCTTGCCAGGGCCAATGCTAACACCTTATCGCCTTCCATTTCAAACAGCTGCCCTGGCGAAGGACCCAACCATATGCAGTTGTGAGGACCGTCGCCTTCGGCGGATCTATTCATGGGGCCAGGATGCGTGTGGAAGGGTGTGCCGATATGGGGCGGGGCCGCCATGCGGGTGAGGAGTGTGCCGAAATGGGGCGGCGGTGCCAGGACAACCCTCCCACGGGGGCCTTCGGTGGGGCTCCCTATGGAGCCACGAAGCGTGTGAGGTGTGTGTGTGTGTGAGTATTGTGTGTGTGTGTGTGTGTGTGTGTGTGTGCGTGCGTGCGTGCGTGCGTGCGTGCGTGCGTGCGTGTGTGTGTCGGAATTGCGCTGCGGTGCAATGCGAACCCTCCCACTGGGCCTCTGGTGGAGCTCCCTTTGTGGCCGCGAACCGTGTGAGGGGTGTGCCGAAGTGGGGCGGCGGTACCATGCGAACCCTCCCACTGGGGCCGCTGGTGGAACTCCCCATGAGGCCACGGAACGTGTGAGAGGTATGCCAAAATGAGGCGGCAATGCCATGCGAACCGTCCCACTGGGGCCTCAAGTGGAGCTGCCTGTGTGGCCACGAAACGTGTGAGGGATATGCCGACATGGGGCGGCGCTGCCATGCGAAGCCTCCCTCTAAGACCTCAGGTGGAGCCCCGCTATGGGGCCACGACACGTGTGATGGATGTGCCGAAATGAGGCGGCGATGCCATGCGAACCCTTCCACTGGGGCCTCAGGTGGAGCTCCCTTATAAGGCCACGAAACGTGGGAGGGGTGTGCCGACATGGGGCGGCTGTGCCATGCGAACCCTCCCACGGGGGCCCTATGTGGAGCTCCCTATGGGGCAACGAAGCGTGTGAGAGGTGTGCTGAAATGGACTTGCGGAGGGCAGAGGCAGTAATGGGATGAGGGAGGAGGAGGGAGGAGGACGGAAGACGGCTCAAAACGAGGACCCAACACCACAAGATGGATGGGAACAATACTGCGCGCACGTTGCGGCAAAAAACAATAGCATGATGGGGGTACCCTGTGACCACTTCACGCAGTTTTTTGACGGGGGCGAGGGGGAGCGTGCCTCATATGATCCCACGCTCGCAGGTCCACCATCCCTGTCAACGCCAGTGCACAGCGCACGCTGCGCAAAATCTTGGACCATGCGCGAGCGCCCCGCGATCAGTTTGCATTGTTAGCAGGGGTGGGGGAGGAGGAGGACGAGGAGGGGGAGGGAGGAGGAGGAGGAGGAGGAGGAGGAGGAGGAGGAGGAGGAGGAGGAGGAGGAGGAGGAGAAAGAGGGGGAGGAGGAGGAGGAGGAGGAGGAGGAGGAGGAGGCGGAGGAGGAGGAGGAGGAGGAGGAGGAGGAGGAGGAGGAGGAGGAGGAGGAGGAGGAGGGGTGCGCTGGCACGCGAAGCGCATCTCGCGGGCGTTACGCACATGGCTGGCGTCTGCATGGCTTTCCGATGGTTGTCGAGGGCGGCCCCTGCTCGTGCTGAGACGCGGCTACTTGTGAGTTGGCAGGGTGGGTGGGAGGGAATGAGACGTCTTGCCGCTCATGCGCAGCCCGACGCCTCACCTTACCCGCTACCCCTGGGTCTGGATGGGGGGGAGGGTCCGAGGTGTCAGAGGGTCCAAGATGAGCCAAACTGCCAAACTTCATATGACTGATCCCTCTGGATAGCCCGAGCTTGCCTCCAAGATCACGCAGTGTAGCTCAACATGCTTCCAGATGGACTCCAACATGCCTCCATGAGGCTCGAAGACCGCCCCAATGTGGCTCCGAGTGGGCACGGAGCCTCCCAAGGACGCTTCCGAGAGGCCCCAAACCCTCAACACATTGGGAGGGAACCAATGAAATGTGACTTCTCGCCCGTTTGCCTCCGATGAATGATCGTCAAAGAGCGCCGCAAGAGGGCTCCACGGTATGTGTTTTTCTCCAAATGGGCTTGCGTTCACGAGCCCCAGCTCCATCGCTAGGCAGCTGGCCAACTAGTCGCCTCCCTCTAGTGTGCCCTTCCACGGGCAAACTATCCGCATGGCTTCCTCTATCCGCTTGGCTTCCTCTGCTATCCGCATGGCTTCCTGTGTATCCGCATGACCTCCTCCGCTATCCGCCTGGCGTCCCCTGTATCCGCATGGCTTCCTCGGCTACCCGCATGGCTTCCTTTGCCATCCGCATGGCTCCCTTTTCTATTCCAATAGCCTCCTAGTGCGATTCCAATGGCGTCCCAACAATTATCAAACATATGCGCATGGCTTCTACTGTACCCGCATGGCTGCATCTGTGATCCGCCTGGCTTACTCCGTATCCGCATGGCTTCCTCCGCCATTCCAATGGTTTCCTGTGGCTATTCCAATGGCGTCCAACAACTCGCCCGACTACCGTCAAGCTTCGAAGTAGGGTATAATAGAGCAGAGCAGAATGGGGAAGAGCAGGTGATCCGAGTAGGCCAAAATATATGAGAGTAGGATAAAGCAGGACAGAGTAGACTAGACGCAGTGTAGGAGTAGGAACAGGACAGAGTAGTGTAGACTAGAGCAGAACATAACAGAGCAGGGTCGATGATAGCGCCGAGTGCACTGCAGTAGAGCATAGTAGGTCAGAGCAGCTCAGAGGAACATTCGTTAGAATAGAACAGAGGCGGACTAGGGCAGAGTAGGAGTGGAGGAGTACAGAGTAGGTTAGAGAATGCTAAGAGCGGCTAGGGAAGACAGAGTAAGGTAGGGTAGACCAAAACAGCGTAGACGATTGAGTAGAATCGGGTACAGTAGAGAAGTGTGGGGTAAAATCCACCCGGTCCAATCCAATCAACTCCAGTCCAGCCAAACCTGGTCCACTCCAGTTCATTGCAGTCTCCCAGTATATTTGGGGTCTAACCTGGCTGATAAGGGGCATCCGACGGGCGCCGCCCTCTTTTCTGGCGGTTGCCATCCAAGATTGTCCCAAGAGTGCCCCCAAGGCCCCCGAGAGGACCCCCAAAGTCAGGGGGGTACCTCGAAGGCTCCCGAGAGGACTCCAAGATGGACTCCCAGAGAGACCCATGATGACTCCAATACGCCTCTCTAAGTGGCCTCCTTGCTGCAATCTGTGCTTGTCTACTTGCCTCATGCCAACGGCTCCCCTGGGCATCGTGACTGTATTGGCTGGTGGGGATGCGCGAAGCGTTGATAATATCATATACTCTACTCTGCATGCGCGGAAATAAGCGACTCTACTCTGCTCACCCGGTCATGCTGTGCGCTATCATGTTCTAATCAAACTTCGTTTCTCGCTTCTCAAGTGCTTTCCTCTCCTCTCCCCTCCCCCACTCCACTCGACCTGCCCTGCTGTTCTTTACTGTGCGTTACCGTGCTGCTCGCTACCCCAGTATGTTCTACTCTTCTTGGGTGTCATCGAGACTCATGTGTACTTTACTCTGCTCTACTCGACTCTACGGAGACACGATATCAGCTTGCGGCGCCACAAGGTTAGCCAATCATGCTATAGTGCACCCTGCTTCCTACTCGACTACAATATCATGCACACCCTACTCTACCCTACTCGGCTCAACTCTACTCTACAGGGCCATGGTATTAGCGATTAGTCATGGCCGTGCAGGGACCAACCCAACGGATGAGTCCTGACACAACTACGCAAGCTGCAAGAACAACAAAGCCAATGATCACCGCGCAATGAGATGGCTTGTGCGCTCAGATGTTAGCACGTCCGTGCGTACCCAGAACTCTAGCGGCATGGAGAATTCACGACGGGCGTTTTTGTTGTCGTTGCTGTTGTGGTGTCGACCTCTTGGGGCCGTCTCGGGCCTCAGGACCCTGAACACAACGATCCGCGACAAAAAAACTGTCGCAAAGGGGTGGGGTCAAGAATATTGGGACTAAAGTGGTGAAACAATCACGGCTTCAGAGGCAGATGTACACGCGAGCCGAACTCTTGCCTGCTAGAAATTTCGGGCAATGTTTGCTGACGACCTCAAGCTTCGCAATATGCACCCCGAAACTCCAGTGGGTCTTCGCTGTGCTTGCTGTGCGAAAATACTTACATCTACTACAATCGCTGCATCGCACTGCGTTGCAATGCACGCGCTGCGCTGCATCCCGTCACGGCTGTCCCCTGCAGTTGCAGCCTTCTCCACACTGCGCGCACACTCGCGCGCGCGCTCGCATGCGGACGCACCTTGGAGGCGGCCAAGAGGTCTGAGCTGGTTGGACCCCTAGAACATCGCTTATGAGGGGCGGAGAGGGGACGCAAACCCGGTCAAAATCGGTCCCCGGACGCCTAGAGGGGCCTCGCCCCCCTGCCTGCTGGTTGGCACCAGTGCCGGGCCACCTCAGACCCCTGGCTGGCTCGAAGACGCGCCTCTCTTCTTTTCTCGCGGCGGGCCATCGCAGAGACTAGAGGAAGACAAGGCTGCATGAGCATACATTTTCGACAGTCCGCGCGGATTTCTTGGATCTGCCCTGAACCCCCTCCCTTGCGCGCGGGGAGCGCGCCAGGGACCGCGCCGGAGGCGCCGCCAGGAGGCTCCAGCGCAAATCCAAGAAATCCGCGCGGACCGTCGAAAATTAATGTTTATGCAGTTTTGTCTTTGGCGGCGCGCAGGGGGGGGTAGGGGGAGGGGGGAAGGCTTCTCAGAAGGAGGCCGCTTCTTAGACGGCGCGTGCCTTACATATATAGAAAAGGCCCGCGCCTTCTAAGAAGCATGGGTGCCTCTAAGAAGCCTTCCCCCCTCACCGCATGCCCCCCTCTGCGCGTG
This sequence comes from Prorocentrum cordatum, assembly GCA_963575745.1. NCBI lineage: Eukaryota > Dinophyceae > Prorocentrales > Prorocentraceae > Prorocentrum > Prorocentrum cordatum. Next base: position 147,186 of record CAUYUJ010002202.1, on the reverse strand, counting down.
GCCGGTGTCCTCTTCGAGAGGCCCTCCAACAGCTCCGCCGTGATGCCGGCGAGCTCCCGGAGACGCGGCGCCGCCCCGCGCGGCGCGGCCAGCGCCGCCAGCGCCCCACACGAGCGCAGCGCGGCGCCGACGTCGCCGCGCACGAACGCCATCGTGGCGTCATCCACGTCCGCGTCCATGAGCCGGTCCTGCACTGCACTGCACTGGAAAAGTAGTGCAGCTTTCAGACGTGATCGATGAGTATGTTTTCGTCGCCCTCGTTCTTTCGTATAGTCTTTTGCCTGCCTGGGGCTGTTTTCAGGCCCCAGGACCAGCACGAGCGGACCCAGGATGGAAAGATATCCCCAGGGAAGTCCCCGGGACAATTCTTTGGCAAGACCTGCAGAAGATGCACCACTCTCCAACGAGGTGTGGCCAAACCCACATCATGCGCGGATGCAGCTGCTCCCCGGACCTCTCCCCAGGTGCGTTCTGACCAGCATTTCGAGGAGAATCCAGCCTGGCGATGAAAGCTCTCGAAGACGAGCACCCCCTGATAGCTGGCGCTGCGGAAAAACATGCAACAGGTCGAATCACTCTGGTCGTGATGTTTCCAGATCGCGCAAAAATCACGAGGATAATCCAGCCTGGCGACGAGAGCTCTCCAAGACGAGCTTCCCCTGAGATCTGGCGTTGCGGCAAAGCACTTAACATGTTCTTTCGCAGCGCCAGATTTCAGGGGTTGCTCGTCTTGGAGGGCTCTCGCCACCAGGCTGGATTCTCCTCGATATCCTGGCCAGACCGCACCCCGGGAGAGCTCGAATCACCCCGGTCCCAGAAATGCGACGTCCTGATTTTTTCAATGCGCGGTTCCTTGGAAGTCCCGGCCCTTTCCCCAGGTCCAGTTTTTCATCCTGAGTCGTAGTTTGACGCTCCCGAGGCCCAGCGAGGGCCCCCCGAGGCCGAAAACGGCCAAAAACCTCCCGTCCTGATTTTTGTATCGACGCGATCTTGTCTGGGGTCGTGACTTTTCGCGATCGCGAGAAATCCACGACTGGAGCCCCAGGCCCCATCATCCCGCGGCATCTTTCGGGGCGGGGCCGAGCCGTCGTGGTCGTCCTCGGCCTCTGGGAGGGAGGCCCTCGCCAGCCAGCGACCGTCGAACGCACCGCGATCTGGAGACGGTGTCGAGACTCAGGTCGGGCATGTCTCCTACAGGCGGATCTTCGACGAAAAATCAAAGTATAACAGGATAACGGAGCTTACTCAAAAATAGTGAACAAGTCATTCCCAGACAATTTGTTTGACTATTTTTGAGCATTCTTCCTGTAGAGGAACAGGCCCGACTTAAGTCGAGACTTCCAGAATCCCGTGCTGAACAAATCAAGACATCGCATATCTCGGGGGCGGCCGGGAGGGGGGCGTCCAAGAGGGGGGGCGCAAATCATGGCCGGCGGCATGTGCGCGGCCCAGGGGGGTGGGCCGGGGACGCATTGAGATAAGACGAGGCGCCATGAAATCTGGGGAGGTACCATGGCCCCCGCCATGATATCCACGCCCTCCGCCCTGGTCATCACCCCCCTCCCAGACCCCCGACGTCATGAACTTTCCATGACGTCGACCCCCAGAGGTCTCGACCCATTCCCCAGGATCGTTTTTTCGTCCTCAGTCGTTCTTTTACGGCCCCCAGAGGCCGAAAAGAGTGAAGAACCCCCCGTCGAGATTTTTTCATGACTCGAGGGGCCGCCCCCGGATATCTGGGGATCGGCACCCTCCCGTGAGGTCCAAGACCCCGGGCCCAACGACCCCGGCGACCGCGGCGTGCGCGCCGGGGTCGCAGTACAGGACCTGCACCGCGGCCGCCAGACGCAGCCACACCGCCTCGCCCACCACGTCGGCGGCCAGGGCGCCGTCGGCCAGGGCCGCCAGGTGCTCCCCAGCCTCCGAGTCCTGCGGGGCAGCGTGGGGATATTAAGGATACGATCTAGGGCTGCTGCGCCCGATGACGGGGCCGTTGAGCCCGATGGGCCCAGATCAAGTCCAAGATTAAGCTGGACTCGATGGAATTTGTTGGGCCAGATTTCCACCACCACTACCATAGGTAGAACGAGGGAGAAGGGAGCTTCTCCTCCTCCTCCTCCTCCTCATCCTCCTCCTCCTCCTCCTCCACCTCCTCCACCTCCTCCTCCTCCTCCTCCTCCTCCTCTTCCACCTCCTCCTCCTCCTCCTCCTCCTCCTCCTCTTCCTCCTCCTCCTGAACCCAGCCTGAGCGCGAACGAGTTCGTCTGCGCCACATGCCACTTACGCCACCGCATGGCCGCAGCCAGAAGCGGGTGGCGCCTCCCGAACAGTACAACCCATCAGATGGGTTGCGCCACCCCAGCCCTGATGACCGAAGCGGTGCGCAAGGCCTCGACCAGGTACCGCCAGACGCGGTCGACCTGAAAACGGGAAGGTGCTCGCGTGAGGCCAGCGAACACACGGGCACCCCAGGTGCCTGGAGCTGGAGGGCTTCGGCAGCCCTGCGACAGGTTAGCAGAGATCTTCGTCCCTCCCATCCCACACACCACAGACAACACACCACAGCCTCCGCCCCTCGTCCCCTATCACGGCGAAAAGGTTGCATGACATGCGCTCTTTCTTCGGCGAGCTGCACGCGCACGGAAACCAGGTCAGCTCTAGATAAGCTGCGCGGCGCTACGGGCAACGGCGGTTCCACAACCAGAGCAGGCACGGAACGATTCGCACCCCCGATGCCACGAGCGCCGCGCTGCTTCTTGGAAACATGCTCACAATCGAGGTCGCACATGCGCGGGCCAATGAAGGCAACCCAATGGGCCCACCGAGACAGCACCAGGGCCTTGGCTTTGCGGGCCTCGCGGGGCTCGGAGGGAACGCGGGCCCTCGAGGCCGTCCACTGAACCCAGTCATCCGCATGTGCGTTGCCTTCTGTTTTGAAACCGAGACGAAATGCCTGGCTGGACGCGAGCTTCTGAGCAGTGTCCTCTCACTTTGCGAAGGACGATGCAGTCAGCTTCGCCGCAGTCGTCGATGCACTGCCAAGCCTGGACCCACAGCTCTGACCAGGCGGCGCGCGATGAGCAGCAAAATGCATTGCCACGGAGGCGGACTCCTTCGTGCACGAACGCACAGTCCGCGTATAAAACACTGCCTGGCAAGCTGTGCTGCAAAGCTCGAAATCGATGCCTTGACAAACGCGATACAGGGCTCCGGACACCACCGGGTTGACGCGATACGGATACATGGGCTGCACACTGACTATAGTCCATCCAATTGCTTGCGAGCGCCGTGGAAGATGTTGGTGGGACCTCCTCCGCCGCTATATCGCGATGGCCCCCGCAGCACGCATGGCGATGGAGGAGCGCGCCGGGGGCCCCGTGACACAGTCGGCAGCGGGCATCGGCGGAGCAGCGCGAAAGCCTTGGCCGATGTTGGGCCACTGCCCCCCGCAGACGACGCTCCCAAGGTGTGCCTTTTCATCTGCTCTCAGGGCCCTGGAGGCAAGCAGAGACTGAAGGCGCTGGAGATCGCACCCATGAGAGAGCTTCGAAATTCCCCTCCTGGAGGCCATTGTTTCCCGTGGCCACGGCTGCGCCACTTTATAGAGCCACTTCGCGATCGTGCGAGGTCCGCGCTGCCGCGCAGAAATCTCGCCCGCAGAAAGACGCGACCACTGGAATCCTTGCGCGCTCATGCTCAGACGCAAAGCGGCGGCGGCGCAGGCCGAGAAGGGCCCGCAGATGCTGGCCCAAGGGTTGCCGCGACCACGAAGCCTCTAGACCGCGTCTTGCAACCCTTGCGCCAGCGTCGCGCGGGGCTGCCAGCGTTCCCGAGCGGAAGTGGCATACTGAGCGAGAGGCGCACACTGTAGCTTGAATGCTGGGTCAACCTGTCGGCGCCCACTAAGCATGAGCAGCAAAGTGGCCGGCTCACCGTCCAGGTTGCGCGCTTGCACTCTCGCTTGCAGCACGCGCGCTTGCCGGAGATCAGTACCTGTGGTGCCGAGATCTTTGCGTCCGCGCGTGAAAGAAGACAGAATGCTGTGAACGATGGCGCGTGACTGGCCCAAGCACGCGAAACCAGGCAAGGTGAACAACTTGCGCGCTCTGGCACACGCTGGCTGCCCCCGACTGGCACGGGCGCACTTTTTGCGAGCCCACCAAGCCGCAAAATCGATCCCAAGCTACCTCTCAGCGCGGGCGCCCTTCGGCCTGACAGAGCGGAGCCTGGCCTCGAGGAGCGCTCGAAAACTGGCAGAGGAGGCCACCGCCCGAAACTTTTTTAACGCGATGGGTAGGCTCACATTTTCAACGGTGATTGCAACTTGCGAGTGGCACCGCATGGCTCGAATGCTGCATCTTCTTCGCGCCCGGGTCGCCGCGGCCCGAGATCGTCCGCGCCGTTGCCGAGATGCGCGCGCGGAAAGGCTGCCTGCGCGGCGTCCAAGGGCGAGGGGGGCACCAGCTGACGCATTGAAGTGACGAGATGACAGCCTGGAGCCTGGAAGGGCGGCTTGCAGAACGCGAGCTGGCGTGGAGTCTACGCCGGCGCTTGAGGGAGGCGATGCAACCCCGCGAGCAGCTTGGGTTGCCATGCGTGGAAGCCAGTGCGAAGCGCAGCCTGCAACATAACATGATGCCTAATCTGTTCCAAGGCTTCGGCGAAGTCGAGGAGCACTAAAGCGCCCGAAAAACCTGGAGCTCGGCCCCGCTCGCTCGGCGGCGCTGGCCTGGATCCAAACCAGCTCGTCCGACGACCGCCCAGCGGTGGACCGCCAGAAACTGTGATCATGCTGCCGTCGCCACGCTGACGCGAGAGGCCTTCGTCGGCGTCCTTGCGCCCGAGCCAAGATGCGAATGGGCGCGATGGGGCGGAATCCTCCGCCCCGCTTGGACAGAGAGACAATGCTCGTCCATATGGGGGGCCAGGCGCATGAGGCTTCAACTTCGACCAAAATATCGGCAAAGACTCCGCGCGCTTCGTCAGGCAGCGCCGGCGCGTGGCGGGGGCGAGGCTGATCGAAATCGCGCCCAGAGCGACGCGGGAAACAGCGCGCGCAGGCCTTCCGCTCTTCAAGCGAGGGCCCCGCAACAAAAAACGACCCAATCTCCGACGGACATATTGTCCGGTCAGAGGCACGTCCAACCCTCCACCAACCAGCTCACCCCCGCTCCAAGGCATCCACCTCATCCTGAAGCGCGCGAAACTTGCCTGCTGTCAAAGAGCAGGCGCGCCGCGGAACGGCTGGCTTCGAGAGGGCGCGCAGGGCAGCGGCGCCATCGATGGGGCGCCGTCGCGCCGAATCACTTCAGCCAGCCTGCTTGCCGCGGTCCACATTTCTGAATATCGAGATGGCTCGTGCGCCAGTAACCTTCGCCGCGGCAGGTGCAAACGCGCGCGGCAGCGAGAAGCCTAACTGGAGCAGCAGCAAGCAATGGCTCGGTTTCATCCAACGACGCGCCGCTGGCCCTGGGCCGAGCCTGGGCGCTGCGCCCCAATCGCACGGTGATCGCCTTTAAATTGGGGGGCTGCCAGCGAGCCAGGCCTTCAGAGCAGCGAGCGAGAAGCCGCCGCCAAAGCGCAGCGGGGGCAAGCGCAGGGAAGGCGAGCGAGCGTGGGAAGAGCGGCTTGCGCTCGACAGTCTGCCGCGGCTGGGTGCGACCAAGTCAAACTCTGCGTTGGCGACCCACGACTGCCGTTTATCACCGAGCGAGGTGCCCTCCACCTGCGCGACGCAGTGTCTCCAGCGCGGAGCAGGGTCTGCTCTCCTGCGCGCAATGGGGGCGTCGGCAGGAGAACGGCGAGGCACCTGGCCTGCGCGATGCCCCAGCCCAGCGCGCGGCAGCGACGGCAACGTGAGCGCAACAGGAAAGTGAGGTGCCGTGCCCGCGCCTGGAACGATCTCGACAATGAAAAATGCGCGGGAGACTGCGAGACGACAAAATAGTCGATGACCCGCCAAGCGGAGGCGGAAGTATGGGTGCAAGTGGCAGCTTTCGACCCACAGACTACCCTGGAGCTCCTCCAGTGACAACTGGAAACCGCCGCAGACGACATGCGGCAAGCCTACTGCCTTGACGACCTGTCCTACATCGGTGAGAACGGTCTAATTGTTATCTGAGAGGCCCTTAGAATGATGCAGGTAGACGTTGACCCGTAAGAACCCCAAGGGCGTGAGGCCATGGCTCTAAAATACACGTACCCTTCCTTATGCAGTACGCTGCTGGTACACACTACCTCCGCCAGCCCATGGCCCGCTGGCACACGCTGAAGCAACCCCCCCAGAGGTGCCGCCGTTCGGCGAGGCGGCAGCCGCGGCGAAGCCGGCCTTCCAAACCATGGCGCGCAGCTTGTGCCCCCAAGGGCGCACCGCGCCCGTGACGTATGATGCTATTGCACGGCGACGGCATGATCACCGCGAGTGCGATCATGCTGTAGTGCGGTTTCGGGGCCGCTGCGCCCTGAGACATTGACAGTGGCCATGCTGATGCTAAAGATCCGCCTCAGCAGCGCCACCCACCCGAGCCTTCTTCTTGGCGGCCTCGACGAGCTGGTCGAAAATGCCCTTGACCAACTCGTGCTTGACCCCTTGCTGCTCAGCAGCGTCCTGCACCTGCTGCTCTTCGCATGGCTGCTCGAGCAGCAGGAGGTCGGCGCTGGGCGCCTGGGCCCGAGCACGCACCGCGGCGGCGTCCGCAACGGCAGCGCCTGCGGCACGCTGGGCCTCGGCCTCGGCCTGGCCCGCGGCAGCAAGCTCGCGCGCCCGAGTGCCGTCGGGGGCGCCAGGGGCCTGGGCAGCCGGCGGCGCAGCGGCTGCGGGGGCCCCACCAGCCAGCCGCTGGACGGAAGCAGCAGCAGGAGGGGTCCCACTGCCGTCATCGACTATGACGACGTCGAGGGCCGCGGGCTTCGCCAGATCCTGCAGCGTGGGCACGATCGCCTGAAGCTGCTGCGCGGAATCCGCCAGCCAAGGGCCCGCCATGAACCCATCCGCAAGCGCCGCGAGAGCGAGGGCTGGATTCGAGCTCGTCGCCATGCCCTGGTAGGCCTTGGCAGCCCGCGCGGCAGCCTCCGCGCAGCGCTCCTTGGCCTCGTTGAGCTCCTTCTTGGCAGCGGCCGCCGCCGTGGCGGCCTTGAGCGCCGCTTTTTGAGCTCGATCATATGTTCGCTGAGCCTTGTCGCGCTTGTCCACCAAGACGTCCTGCTCGATCCTGGCCGAGCGCGCCTCTGCACACCGCTCGCCAGCCATCAGCGCGCGGTGGGAGACCACCTTGGCGACCAGCCTGGGCGTCCACTCCACAGAGACTGCCCGGAAGTCCGCGGGCTCCAACTTGGCGCAGATCGTAGATCTCGATGGCGGCAGGACCCAGGTAGGCGACCTTGCATTGGCAACCACCTTTGCCTCCCGCGCTGCCGCGCTCACCGCCGCCGCCAGCATGGGGCGTCCCCTGCAGCTAGGCGCCGAGGGTGCGCGTGCCCGCCGATGCTTAGGGGCTGCAGGAGCGGGGCGGCCGCACGCTCGGCAGGGCGCGCGTGAGAGGTAGTTGCACCGCTTATGCTGACATTGCCAGGTGTCGAAGGGGCCGCCGTCATGCCGCTGCGGGGACACTCGAGCCTGACAGGGTACGAAAAGAAAATGCCCAAATCCCTCGTCCGACCAGGCGACGAGGCGTGATTTCGGGGGCCGTCACTCCCCCGCGCCAGAAAGGCCAAGTCCTGTGACAACCACACTACGGACTTGAGCCAAAGTGGCTACGGATCCTCCTCTTCCTCCTCCTCCTCCTCCTCCTCCTCCTCCTCTTCCTCCTCCTCCTCCTCCTCCTCCTCCTCCTCGTCCTCCTCCTCCTCCCCTGGGCGTCCCTGCCCAGCTGCAGGGCCCGGCGGAGCAGCAGCGCGCGCAGGGGCTCGCGCAAGCCCGTGCTCTGCGCCAGCGCCAGAGCCTCGGAGCGCGAGGCCCAGCCGCACCCGGAGAGCGCCAGCAGCAGCTCCAGGAGGGGGCCCCGCTCGCCGAGCTCCTCCTCCTCCTCCTGGACAAGGAGGAGGAGGAGGAGGAGGAGGAGGAGGAGGAGGAGGAGGAGGAGGAGGAGGAGGAGGAAGAAGAGGGGGAGGAGGGAGGAGGAGGAGGAGGAGGAGGAGGAGGAGGAGGAGGAGGAAGAAGAGGGGGAGGAGGAGGAGGAGGAGGAGGGAGGAGGAGGAGGAGGAGGAGGAGGAGGAGGAGGAGGAGGAAGAGGAAGAAGAAGAAGAAGAAGAAGAAGAAGAAGAGGAGGAGGAGGAAGAGGAGGAAGAGGAGGAGGAAGAGGAGGAAGAGGAGGAGGAGGAGGAGGAGGGGCAGGAGGAGGAGGGGGAGGAAGGTCGGTCAGGGGAACTCCTGTCCCCAGACTCCCTCGGATGATGCACGAATCAATGCGGGAGGTTTTTCTAAGTATTTGCCGCCTGGGTGGCCGTGTACCAACGAGCGAGGATGATAAGAGGCTAGACCTCCTCCAGGGGCCCGCGTTGTGAAACACTCTTCTCTCTCTCTCTCTCTCTCTCTCTCTCTCTCTTTCTCTTTTTCTCACACAGCTAGCCTCGCCACACGCGCCGTCGACAGGGTTGTCCTGCGAACGTGGCCGATCTCTGGCAACTATGAAAAGGCGAGAACAAGCTTCGCCAAGGACGGGCCTTAAACCGAGGATAGGCCACCACGCCCAAAATTGGGGAGACGGCCTGGAAATGCGGCAACACGCACGTTGTGAACAAAAAGCCAGACGTCGTGGGTAGTAGGGACCTTGAGGTCTTGGCGTCGTTTTTTTACACTGGTGATTATGCCCTGTGTCGTGCCCGGGATCATCACATATCGATCCCGCTCGAGAAATGCGGCAGAACGATAAGGTTTAGGGCTCCGATGTCCCCCTCCAGTAGAGGAACCCGAACCTCCGACGGTATGTTTTTTCAATCGCTGCGTTCTCCCTTTCGGGGGGTCCACTTTCGAACCCCAGGGCCATCAGACATGGATCTGGGACGCGTAACTACCCGCGGCGAAGGGGTCGGGAGCTCTGGGGCCGCGGATTCGAAGCATAGCATTGTTGGATGTCTGAGACAGAAAAAAACTGTAAGTTTTCGGAGGCCCGTGCGGATTCTACTGGCTCGGTGATGGCGCCCCGCGCGCCAGGCAGGGGGTGTCCAGCCCCAATCCCAGAAACCCACGTGGACCTCCGAAAAGCGGATGCTAATACCAATCTTCTCAAACATCCGATATCGTGAACTTGTCGCAGCGTGGCTCCTCAGAGCTCGGGACCCCTGCCCAAGGACGGGCTTCTTATCCCGAGGCCGTGCCCTGGGGCCCAGAAAAAGTCACTGGAGGCCGAAAGTGGCCACCCTGTAGCGATTTTCTTCACGACGCGAGGAGACCTGGTTTACAGGCCAGAACGCGAGCCTCTGGCGGTCAGTGAGCCATTCAGAATAAGTTGAAACCCGCTGATCAGCGAGGTTGGGCCAGATACAACCCCCCTGAGCGATGAACATCAGCGGGTCTTACGCGAGAGTATGTATATATATATATATATATATATATATATATATCGACATTACGCCGTGGCTTCCGCGGGCCGCCATCGTGGCACACCGCGTCCGCGTGGAGAAGAGGGCGAACACGCGCGACCTTGCGCGGGCAGCTCACGCTTAAATGTCCGCACGTTCGACCCCGATTTCTACCGTGGCTCACCTCAGCATCCACTTGCAACCCCCTGTCCCCTTAGCACCTCCTGCGCTGATCCAACCAAGGTCTTGGACGGGGCTAGGATGAGGATAAGTCCGTTCCAGAGCGTTCCAGAACGCTCTCAGAGCGTTCTCCGGAATGCTCTGAGAAGGCCGCGGCGCCCGAGACATCCTCCAGAGCCGCTGGATCTCAGAGATTCTCGATTTATCCTCACCCGAAATTTTAGAGGCATCCTCTAAATGGCGTCCGAGTAGATGTGGTCGGACGATCGCGCCGCAACGCCGATGCATCGGCGATGCATCGGCGATGCACCAGCGATGCATCGTTCACGTCAGATGCGTCGGCGACGTCGGCGTGAAGAAAATCGGGCTCCACATCGAGCCGCATCGGCGATGCATCGGCGATGCGTCGCGGTCCTCCGACCCCATCTGCGCCGACCCCATCCAGGAGGCCTAGAGATTTGATCCTCGTCCTGGCTGCTCTCCCCGCGATCCTCGCGATCCTCGCCCGCCTCCCCGCGATCCTCGTCGCCCGCCGCCCCCTGCCCGCCGGCGGCGCCGGCGCCCAGCCGGGCCGCACGGCTGCAGGAGGCCGCGCGCTCCAGCGAGCCTCGGCGCGCGCGAGGTGTGTCCGAACAAGAAGACGTGCGATGCCCAACAACGAGCCCTGGGCGCGAAGTAACGTATAAGGAACCCAAAAAGAACGTGAGCCTCCATTTATGTACACGAACACGGCCCCTCGATCCGCGAGACCAGCCCCGTGATGCGAATGTTCGCGGAATGCGTACTCCGTGTGGATTCATGTGCGTGTGCGTCCTTCTTTCGCTCCTGGTGAGGGGGGGGGGGAACTGGGGAGGGGGAGGGAAGGTGCCATTCTCGGGTCCGAAAGGCGCCCCTGTGGGCCCAAGAGGGCCTTTCAGGGGCCCCAAAGGGCCCCTTGCCTCTTTTCGGCAGTCCTCGCGCTCCAGCGAGCCTCGACACGCTCGAGGTGGGTCCAAACAAAAAGACAGACGATGCCCAACAACAACTGAGAGCAGAACATCCACCCCCGTAAGACGCAGCCCGACAAGCGAAGCCGTCTACTAAACGCACCCAAAGAAGGAATCGAACATGGCAGAACTGTTTCGTAAAGGCCCAGAACCGTTTAACAAGCGCCAAGTATCGGCGTCGGGGTGGTTCTTCCAAACTTGAAGCAAACCTCTCAGACCTCCCGCGTCCGGAAAAATCGGTCCTTCTCCGCTTTCGGCTCTGGGGGCGCTCGCCGGGCCCCAAGACCGCCAGGAAACGACTCGGGATGAGAAATCGGCCCCAGGGGAAAGGGCCGGGACCTCCAGGGACCCCGCATTGAGAAGCTGGATGCGTCCGATGCCTGGTGGGGATGGCAAAAACCAAGGAACAATAGCGGCCGTCGTAGGGCTGGCGTCTTCCTGTACCCATGTGGGCACCATCAGCGGAAACACGGACACCGAGTTCTGCTCAAAATGAACGGTGAACTGCTGTCTGTCTTCGTTCCCAGCCTTTCCGTGCCCAATTTCGTAGTACAGGGAGCCCGGGAAGAGGGGACAGAGGTCCCAGGGAGGCTCAACACTTCTCCTCTGAGAAGCGACGTTGCGAACAGGCATGCGACATCGCGAAACTCACGACTGGCGAGCTGTAGACCCTATCTCTTTCGACTGCGTTGTCCGAGCGGGATCGATCAATGATGGTGCTGGGGCCCGAGACTGGGCGGACACGCTCAGTGTGCAGATCGATGCCCAGATCTCAGGGCCTGCGCCGGACCGTTTTCGTAAAGGGCCTCCGGCGGCGGTTCGGGGAGATCTCGGCACCCCTGGCTCGCTCTTGCGACGCGCAGCCGCTGGATAACCGATGAACGCGTCCGAAAACCGCGAATCTCGAACCTCGCAGCCTATCGTCTCAGACATACGATGTCCGGATTTCTCAATGCGCGCGGTCCCTGGAAGTCCCGACTCTTTCCGTAGAACCGGCTTGTCATCAAGAGTCCCTCTGGCACGGTCCGAGACCCGGTGAGGCTTTTCCAATACGTTGGAGGCCCAGGTCTCCTTCCCCCCCCCATCTGAGCGACGATCAAAAACGGGTCTTACGCGAGATGGCATAGCGACCCTACGCCGTGGCTTACGCGGGCTGCCAGCGCGGAACGCTACACCAGAAGCGCGGGCGCTTACGTGCAAGCTTACGCGGGCAGCTTGCGCGCCGATGACGGTGAAGACGAACCCGTTTCCTTCGTCGCTCATCTGTGCCCAAGCATTGTGGGGATGCCATGGCGATGGACACTCAAAAAGCTCTACAATTGACTTAATTGCACATGTCTTTAAAATGTCTTCTACACGTTTTAACCATATTCGAATCGAAACATGCTTAAAACATGCTCCAACACTTTAGAAGCATACTGCAATCATGTTTTAGACATGTGGAAATGATTTGGCAATCTGCCTCCTCTCCATTCCAAAACTCCGACGTCGTGAATTTGTCATAACGTCGACCCCCGGAGGTCTCGCCCCATTCCCAAGGACCCGTTTTTCCTCCTGAATTATTTTTTGACGATCCCGAGGCCCGGTGAGGGCCCCCATGGAGGCCAAAAATAGCGAAACAACCTCCCGTCGTGTTTTTGTTCATGACTCGAGGGGGTCTGGATTGATCGTCTTCCAGTCCAAGCGAGCCCGGGAAGAGGGGCCGCACGTCCCAGGCGAGGCCGGCGGACGCGGCGGCGCGCAGGGCGCGCAGCTGCAGCCGCAGCCCGCGGAGGCCGGACCGGAGCTGTCCCGGCCGTCGCCGGGCTCCCGCCAGGGCGCGCAGCGCGAGATCGCCAGACCAGTCCTCCCCCGACGGGCAGCCCCAGACACGATCGCGCCGCAAACACATCAGGACGAAAGGTTTTTGGCTAATTTTGCGGCCTCGCGGGGGGCCCTCGCCAGGTCTCGGGACCGGCATAAAAAACAGCTCAGGGCGAACATCCGGTCCAGGGGAACGGGTCGGGACTCCCAGGCGCCTCGTGTTAGAAAAGTCTGGACGTCGCATGTCTGGGACGTCCCCAGGGATCCGACGTCGTGATTTTTTCTCAGGGCGCCGACCCCTCGAAATCTCGACCCCTTCCACATGGACCGACCGTGTTTTTCATCCTGAGCCGTTGTCTGACGGTCCTGGGGCCCGGTGAGGGCACCTACGTAGAGGCCGTAAGTTGAGAAAAACCTCCGTCTTGATTTTCTCCATGCGTGGGACCTCTGGGCCCTGGATTCCCCCAACAAATGTTCTCAATCATCGGCCTCGGGCTCCTGCCGGGGCCCCCGGACTGGTTCCCGATCATCCTTCACTGTTGCCTCCAAGGGCCCAGTTGTCGGGACCCAGGACCATCAAAAATGGACTTGGGACGCAAAACGCCACGGGAAGGGTCGGGAACGCTGGGGTGGAAAAACATATTTTCGGGCGCTCGGAGTTCGAAATCGTCGGGCGCGCTCGTGGATTTCTCGGGGCTCCTCCGGGCTCGGGCTGCCTTCCAGCAGCTGCGCTTCGCCAAGAGAAGTTGGGGGTGCCTGGATCGCTCGGGGGCCCTCGCTGGGCCCCACGACCGTCAAAACCATTCAGGAATGTACACGGCCGAGGGCTACAGACAGCGACGTTTACCTGAAACTGTCTGGGTGGTTAAAATAAATGAAAACATGCATAGTACAAGCACAACGACCGCATGTACGCAACCCACACATTGGAGAACCAGTTGTTGGTACTTCTGTTATTCCGAAAACCGACTGCTGCGCACACAACTCAACAATAACCATGACCCACTTGTCGTCTAAAGCCACAGGCGCTCGCGGGACCGAGGACAAGAACGGCCCAAGCAGCAGGAAAACAAACGCAAGGACGGCACGCAAAGACTATGTGCCCAACGAACAGGCCCCCAAACCCGTCGACCCGGTCGGCATGGTCGAAAGTCCCCCGCCCAGGTCGCCGCAGAGAGACGAGCTTGTCTTTCTCAAACCACATTGCGCGCGATGTGGCAGTGTGGGTGGGTTCGCTGGCACGGAACATAACACGGCCGCGCCCGGCCGCCCGAATTGAAACGTATGGGAGTCCGATGGGAACCCTATGGGAACTTCATGGGAGCTCTATGGTAGCCCAGTGGGAAGTTTGTGGGGGGCCCTGCGGGAACCCAACGGGAACCCTCTGAGAACCTTATGGGGGCCCGATGGAAACCCCATGGGGACCTATGGGCACACTTACAGGACGTTTGCGGGAGACCTCGTGGAATTCTGAAGGACCACCGTGGGAACCCGATGAAACAGAGATCCATGGGAACCCATCTAGAATCCCCACCTAGAGCTCTCTTCTGTTTGAACCGCTGGACGAGCGCAGCGAGGACTCCAGCGCCAGCCGCAACTCGGCCAGAAACCCCGTGCTGGCGGGTCCGGCTAGTCGAGCCCCGCCCTGGCCAAGCAAGCCCCGTCCCTGCGAATCAACCCAGAATTCCCCCCGCCTCTCCCCGGCGCCCCCCTCCACCGCCTGGCCCCGTCCCTGCCTCGCCTCTTCGCGCCCTCCCTCCGCCCGCCACCTCACCCCTCCTGTTTCTCGAATATCCCAGAAATCCGAGGCCGGGATGTAGAATGCGAAACGCGCAACGTGCAGAACCCTCTTTCCCGGACGCCACGGGGGAGCGCGGGGGGCCCGACTGGCAAATTGCGCCACCGAGGAACCCCACGTTGATGCTGGTGGCCGTTGCCCCGCCGATGCCGTTGGTGACGCCTGCCAAGCCTTGGGAGCCTGACTTGCTGCGCGAAAGGAAACGAAGAAAACGGCGCACCCCCCGTGGTGTGGAGAACCTGCCACGCCTGCCACGCCCCGCGACCTGGGGACGGATAGCGGCTTTGATGAGGCACCAACCCGTGCGCACCCCATGGTGTGAAGAAAATGCCACGTCTGCCGCGCCCCGCGACCCTGGGACGGATAGACACGACGCTCAGGGACCACGCCCTGCGCAACCCCAGTTGCGGGAAAATGCAACGCCGGCCACGCCCCGCGTACCCCCTGTGGCGTGGAGAAGGCGCAGCGTTTGCCACGCCCCGCGACCGTGGGACGGATGGAGACCACGGAGAGGGACCACCCCCTACGCACCCCACGTGGTGTGCAAATGGCCGCGGCATGCGGTGCGGCGGGTGACGCCAGGTTAGCGCCAGCCTGGCCGTCCTCGTGCAATCGCTGGACTTTCGCAGGCGGCTCGCCGTCGTCGTCCGCCTTCTGCCCGGGCAGATCAGAAGAGGCCTCTGCTGGAAGCCCGCCCAAAGCGGGGTCCAGCAAATACGCCACCAGACATTGCCTCTTGCCGTGGTCGTCCTTTGCCATGTCGCTGTGCTGGATCCAAAGTGTGCCCCGCCACCAGTTCTCGAGCTGTCGGCGATTCGCCTTGATTGCGCACTCTACCAGGCCATGCTGCCGGTCATCGCCTTGCTGGCTAATGTAACCACGCAAACCTTCCAACGAAATATCGAAGCCCTTGTCCGCCATAGCGTTCTTAAGCCTCAAGCATGGGGGCAGCAATGCGTCCATGGCAATTCCAGGCGGCATGACTGAAGCCCAGAGCACGGGGGCGCCTGCTGCCCCCGATTGGGAATCCTGGCCCACCCGCGTGAAAGCCCTAGCGCGCCGAGCCGGAATGAGCCTGGTGTTTACTTTCACCCATGCGTGCAGTTCTAGATGCATTTGATGGCAAGCGCAGAGCGTGCAAGCGCGCACCCTCTGGTGTCGAGAAACTGCCACGCCTGGTACGTTGTGCGCCAGCGCAAAGACCAGCGACTCCACCCCCTGCGCACGCCGTCCAGCATCGAACGAATGCCACGCCTGCCACGCCAGCCAAGCTGCGCGAGCGTGCGACGCATAACGACCGTGCGCACACACCTGTGCTTCCGAGAAATTGCCACGCCTGCCACTATTTGCAATCGTGCGTCGGATAGCGACCCCACCCCCTGCACACCCCTCTGTGGTGTCGATAAACTGCGCGCCTGTCGCAAAGCGTACGACAGATAGCGACACCACCCCCTGCGCACCCCCCTGTGGCATGGAGACAGTGCCACTCTTGTCACGCTCTGAGAGTGTACGACGGGTAGCGATCCCACCCCGTGCGCACACCCAGTGGCATCGAGAAAATGCAACGCCTGACGCGCTTTGCGAGCGCACGACGGATAGCGACCCCACCGCCTGCGCACCCCCCCTGGAATCGATAAACTGCACGCCTGCCACGCTTTGAAAGCGTACGACGGATAGCGACCCCACCCCCAACGCACCCCCCTGTGCTGTTGAGAAAATACCGCGCCTGCCACAAGTGCCACGCCTACCACGCCTTGCGAATCTTGCGCGCATGTGGGTGCCCAGCATTCGGTGCACACGTGAACACGCCAGGTGTGTACTGTCGATGTATGGTGTGTGTATGTGTCTGCGATTTGTGTTCATGCGTGCGGCTGTATGTAGACGCGTTTCTCATGTACGTGCCGTGCGTGTGTTACATGTGGGTGAGGGGAGAACGGACGAGAAAGGGGAGGAGGAGGTGAAGATGAACGCGGGTGCGACGCGGGGTGGGAAGAAAACCATACCCCACGAAACATGTGGGAAAATATGAAATTCAGCATCTGCGCAGCCGCTGACACCGATTTGCAAATTCAGGAAAATGGAGCACTTAGGAATTCTGGTTTCTGTTCTAAGGAACTGGGCCGCGTCTTCGGTCTGGCGGCAAATTATGTGGCCGCCGTCGCCGCCCCGTCGCCGCCTCGGCGCAGCCCGTCGTCTGGGCCGTGTCTTCGGCCTGCCGGCTACATAGACGCCGTCGCTGCCCCGCCGCCGCCTCGTCACCGCCCGTCGCCGCCGTTGGATTGCACCACGCAGATTGCACGAAAGTCAAGCGCACCTGCGGCGCGCTTTCTGAACGCTCACATTATAGATTGCACCGCATCTATTCTCCTTTCTAAGAAGAGAATAGACTATACCCCCACCCCCCTGGAATTACTGCTAACCCTATCGGGTATGGAAATCATACATGATTATGACCACATGTCCATCCTAACTATGAACTTACATTATCCCAGGGGGGGCCGGTATCTCCCCCTGAGGTCCCCTTGTTAAAAACACAATGCGGTGACATTTTTTATCTAACATGACACTTTTTCACGAACCCCTTGCAAAACGATAGGACGAAGTGCACACGCGCGCGTCGTGGCGCGCGCATGCCGAAATCCTTCAAAAACCTTCGGTGCTGGAAGGATTTCGCAATCGAGTTTCCAAACAACATACAACAACACAGGGTTTCGAAACACTGATTTGCTAAAAAAAGCTTCCGCGCGAGCTCTTGCGAAATCATACTTGCAAACAAGTAGGACGAAGTGCACACGCGCGCGTCGTGGCGCGCGCATGCCGAAATCCTTCAAAAATCTTCGGTGCTGGAAGGATTTCGCAATCGAGTTTCCAAGCAACATACTACAACACAGGGTTTCGCAACACTGATTTGCTAAAAAAGCTTCCGCGCGAGCTGTTGCGAAATCTGAAGAAAACCATTGGTTTTCAAGAATTTTTACAACATGCTATTAAACGGGCTTCGCGCGCGCGCATTTCGAAATCTGTCGAAGGCCTTGCGCGTGTGCCGTCGCAAGAATGCTCTGCAAAAAGGAGGGCGAAGTGCAGACGCGCGCGTCGTCGCGCGCGTATGCCGAAAACCTTCAAAACCCATCGGTTTCGGAAGGATTTCAAAATCGTGTCTCCAAACAACCTACAAAAACACAAGGTTTCGCAACACGGATTTTCAACAAAAGCGTGCGCGCGCGCTCTTGCGTCGTCGTCGTCGTCGTCGTCCTCCGTCCTCCCGCGTCGTCGTCGTCGTCGTCGTCGCCTACGTCGTCCTCTGTCTTTCCTCGTGTTCGTCGTCGTCGTCCTCTTTGGCGTCGTGGTCGTTTCCGTCGTCGTTGTCGCCGTGGTCGTCCTTCCTCCTCCTCCCTCGTCGTCGTCGTCGTCGTCCGTCGTCGGCGACTCGTCGTCGTGCCTCCTATTTCGTCGCCGTCGTCGTCGTCGTCGTCGTCGTTGTCGTCGTCGTCTTCCCTCCTCCCTCGTCGATGTCGTCGTCGGCGTCGCCGTCCTTCCTCCTTCTTCGTCGTTCGCGTCGTTGCCGTCCTCCCTCCTCCCTCGTCGATGTCGTCGTTGTCGTCGTTGTCGACGTTGTCGCCGTCGTCGTCCTTCCTCCTCCCTCGTCGTCGGCTTCGTGGGCGTCGTCGTCGTCGTCTCCTTCGTCGTCGGCGTCGGCGTCGTTGTCGTCGTCGAAGTCGTCGGAGACGTCGTCGGTGTCGTCGCAGTCGTTGTCGTCGGTGTCACCGTAGTCGGTGTTAAGAGGTTTTGCAAATCAAGTTGCGGGTGGGCGGGTGGGATGTTTGCAAGAGCGTGGGATGTGTCACATCATGGGTAAAAATCAATTGCACAACATAGATTGCACCATATAGCTTGCACCACGTATTTTGCACAAACTAATATATTGCTCGATTCCGCGATATAGATTGCACCACATAGATTGCACAACATAACATATATCGAAACCGGGAGGGCCCCGTGCCTTCCTCTCAGAAGGCCCCCCCAAGGCTTTTGTAGAAGGCCGCCACCCTCGCGCCGCCCCCTCTCGTGCGCGCCGCAGGCCTCCGGCGACGCGGGGCCCAGCGCAGCCGGCGCCGCGGAGCCTTCGCCGAAGACGGCGTCGGCCCACGGGGCGGCATCGCTGGGGCTCTCGGCGGCCTCGCCCAGCAAGGAGATCGCGGCGTCCACCTCGGCGCGGGGAGCCCCCGCCCCTGGCCCCCGTGCGGCGGAGTCGAGCCAGGCGGGCAGCACGTCCAGGAACGCGGCCTGGAAGGCGACCCACGCGGCCGCGGCTCGCAGCGCGCTGCTGCCAGCGCCGGGGTGCAGGCTGCGCAGCCAGCCCAAGCAGCTGGCCAGGCCGGTGCCCTGGCGGCCCTGTCGCAGGTAGCTCCAGAGCGACAGCAGCGCGCAGTTCACGGCCACCGCCAGCGGCAGCGGCACGGGCGGCGCGCCCGAGGACGCCAGCGAGGTCCCGCCCGCTGGCAGCTCGGGCCAGGGGGCATCGCCTGGGTCGCAGCTGCTGAGCGGATGGCAGCCGAGCCCCAGCAACGCCCGCTCCGTTGAGGAGCCGAGGTCGACAATACAATTACTCCAGGTGGCATCCGGGTGGACGCCCATGGCCAGCGTGTGGGCAGCAACAACGGCGGGCCACGCGTATAGCACGCGGTGCACGCTCGCCAGAGGGAACGGCATGTCGGCCCGGCAAGTCGCTGTGCCAGTCTGGTCTTGTTTGGGCGCGCCATTCAGGGGCGGAGAGTCCGGCGCCGCGGGCGCGGCGGCCGCGGCACAGGTATACCGCAGCCAGACGCACGACTGTGCTGCCAGCGGAGCCCACAACTGTGCGCCCAACGATCCTGCAATATTGCCGCTGACCGAGCCGGCCTGCTGGGATCTGAGCTCCTCGCTCATCGCCATCATGTGGCAGAGCAGCGTGAGCTGGGGCAGCAAGCGTGGCGGGGCGCAACTCACTGCGCAGCGTAGGACGTCCGGGTGCTCCGAGAACACCTCGAGGAGGCTGTCGCCCAGGGCACGGCCCAGCCTGTGGCCCGGCGGTGGCGCGTCGCGGGGCAACTCGGCGCGCAGCAGCACCGGCAGCGGGACGCCGCAGAGCCACTGCAGCGCGCGCTCCGCGAGCGCCCGGCCGCCGTCGTCGCCCACCGAGGCGGGGAGCTCGTCGTGGGCCTCGTCCCAGGGCGGTCGCCCGTCGCCGCTGCAGCCTTCGGACAGCAGTGGCCAGCGCAGCACCCTTGCGACCAGGGCCACCAGGGCTCCGCCGCGGGGCGAGAGCAGCAGCGACTGGCAGGCAAAGTGCGCCGTGGCGCCGGGCGCGCCCCCCTCCGCGAACTCGTCGAAAGCGAGCCTCAGGCGCGGCGGCTCCCGCGCGCGAGCGGGAGGCGGCACCGCGCTCGGAGGCGGGGCGTACAACCTCAGCGCCGCCCGCACCTGGCGCGCGAGGTCCTCCGTACCGCCCCCGAGGTCCGGCTGCCGGGCCAGCCACTCCGAATACGCCAGCACGGCGTCGTCGCCCCCAGGCGCCGCCAGGTCGGCACCAAGCCCGCAGAG
Source organism: Prorocentrum cordatum (assembly GCA_963575745.1). Taxonomy (NCBI): domain Eukaryota; class Dinophyceae; order Prorocentrales; family Prorocentraceae; genus Prorocentrum; species Prorocentrum cordatum. The sequence continues at coordinate 127,320 of CAUYUJ010002202.1, read as the reverse complement.
GTGGGCCTCCTGCAGCGCCAGCGCTCTGCCCACCGCGGTGGCCTCCCACGTGACGTCGGCCTCCGCGGGCGCGGGCCGCAGCGCAGTCTCGAGCAGCTCCGCGTACAGGCCCAGCGCCTCGCGCCGCCCCGCCAGCCACTGGCGGCTGGCCTCGGTGCAGGGCCGGCTGTCGAGCACCCAGCCGACCGCGGCAGCGGCGGTACGGCTGGGCGCCGCGAGGGCCGTGTCCTCCGCGAGCGCGCCGTCGGCCACCGCCCGCAGCAGCCTCCGATTCAGCGACGAATGCGCCCGTAAGAGCTCGGCCAGCCCCTCCGCGACGAGGACGGCCGAGTCGAGTCGCCGCAGCAGGTCCAGGACCTTGTCCTGCTGCTGCCAGCGGGCCAGGAGCAATGACAGCACATCTTCTGGCGGCGGCGGGTCCGCCGGAGGCGCTCTGCCCGCAGCGATGGGCGCGGTGCCGTCGCAGAGCCAGCCCAGCAGGGCCTCAAGGGCGCTGGGTTCGCCCGGCCCAGGCGTGGAGAGCCATGCGCCCGTGGCGTCCGCTGCCTCCGCCGCCGCGTCCTGGGCGGGATCGGGCTGCGGCCTGTCTGGCACCTCCGCGGGAGGCGCTGGCTGCCGCGCCGCCCCTGGCGCTGGCGGGCCGCCGAGGGCCGCGTCGCGAGCGCCTGGGGCCCCGCCCTCGCGCGGAGGCCGGCCCCACTCGACGGCGTCGACGCGGCCGTCGGCGCCGAGGAAGAAAACCTGCCCGCCCAGGCCCAGCAAACGCCCGTCGGTGCTCACCACCGCGGCGCCCACTCGCTGGGCGGCGGCTGGGTCGGCCACGTCCCACAGCTCCAGCAGGCCGCGCCTCGGCGCGTAGATCACCAGCCCCAGGTGGCCGCCGCCCGCGGCGGGGATGCCGGGCCCCCCCGCGAGCCAGGCGACCTGCGCCTCCCGGTAGCCCTTCCACAGGCGCAGGCACCGCAGCGTCTCGAGGCACAGCAGCCCGACCCGCCCGAACGAGTCGCAGGCCGCGGCGAGCGGCGAGGCGCTCCCGGGGCCGGCGCCACAGCAGGGCGCAGGCCACAGCGTGTCGCCGGCCCGCGTGGGGTCCAGGAACTGCGCGGCCGCGGGCAGGCAAGCCCGCGCGCCGCCCTTGACCTGAATGTCCTGGGGGTGGAGGGCGCCCGCCGGCGCCTGGGAGGGGGCGGCGCGCGCGCCGGAGCGGCCGCCCCGCAGGCCCGCGACCGCCCTCGCGAGGGAGCCGAGCGTGGAGGCCGCTGCGTTGCCGAGCCTTGCGCGCGCGGATGCCTGGCCGTCGAGGTGGACGCGGTGGAGCGACAGGAAGGGCCCCGAGCCCAGGGCCACCAGCGCCTGCGTCGACCCCGCCTCGAAGGCTTCCTCGAGCGGCCGCGCCCGTTCCACCAGGCACACGTCCACGGTGGCGGCGCGGCCCTGGAGCTCGAGGACCTCGAAGCGAATGGAGCCCTCGCAGCATCCCTCGGCGAGGATCGCCTGGCGCAGGCTTTGCAGTTGCACGGCCGCGACGGCGCTGCCACCGTGCAGCAGCAACAGGAGTCCGCCCTCGTGCGCAGGCGGCGGGCCGCCGGACTCCGCGCCCAGGCGCGCGCGGAGGACGGGCTGGGCCAGCAAGAGGAACGACAGCACCACCGCGCCCCTCTGCGACAGTAGGCTCACGCCCCCGTGGCTGAAACCCAGGCACAACAACCGCTCCTGCCCGTGCACCAGGGGGAACCACTCCATCGCCGTGGCTTCCGTCGGCCCGCGGGCGACCACCTTCGAGGCCTCGACCGTGTCCAGGTGGCCCCTCCGGGGGCACAGGCGGAACATGTCCAGGCGCTGGCCGTCCGCGGCGCATCGGGCGATGCTGGCAGAACGCCCCCAGGGAGGCACAGGCCCCAGACGCGCGACGTTCGGATATTCTCAATGCGGGCCCCCTGGAAGTCCCGACCCTTTCCCCGGGACCGGTTTTTCATCCTGACTCGTTCTTTTAACGGTCCCGAGGCCCGCCGAAGGACCCCCAAGGCCGAAATTTGCCAAAAACTGTCCGTCCTGATTTTTTGTTACAATGCGATCGTGTCTGGGGGGCATGATCTGCGGGGGGGGGGCCGCGCGAATTTCTGGGGACGGCGCTGGGCCCCCTTACCACAGGCCTGCTTTCCAGAGCGAGGAGCGCGCCGGGTGGCGGAGCTGGATGCGCGCCGCCAACGGTGAGATCCGACGTTGCAGGAAATGCTGGATATTTGGGAAGGGAAGAGGAGGACGAGGAGAAGGAGGAGGAGGAGGAGGAGGAGGAAAAGGAGGAGGAGGGGGAGGAAGAGGAGGAGGACAATGAGGACCATCGCATGTCTTTGGGAAGGGTTCGGCTCTGCGTGCTATGGCGTCTCGAGAGCTTGCAAGGCTGCGCTTGGGCAAGCCATAGCAAATTGGAGTGGGAGTTTTGAAAACCATTTGGCTCCTCATGGGGCCTTTGGGGTGCCTCCCGTCACACAAAGCTTGCCACGCACTTTGGCTGAAGGAGGAGTTGGCTTGGTTGAGGCATCGCTGGCGAAGCCCCTTCACATTCGGTGCACGTGCCACACGTTGCAAGCGAGGGCGAATGAGTCGTCTTCAATCTTTTCAAAAAACAGCAAGAATATGGTGTCCATTGGGCTGGATGGCAAGCTTGGCCAGGCCTGCCGCGTTGCCTGGGCACTGCTCGTGCTCTCTGGCCTTAAGGGAGGCCTCCTCGATGTATCTCGAGTGGCAAACCACGCAGAGCCATCGGCCTTTCTGGCGGCGCCAGACGTGGACAGCACGGGCGGTCCGAGGGGACCGAGGGGACGAGGGGCCGTCGCAGCCCCAGGCCCAGCAGGGCCCCCGCTCGGCATGGCTCTGCCTTGCCACGATTCCGAGATATATGCCGCACCAACCACTGGGTTGGTGGCGAGGGCTGGGGCCCCCAGCCCTCTACCCCCCACCCTGGGGGCCACTGTGGGCCACAGAGAGAGACGGCCTTGGGAATGTGCTTCAGGGAACCTTTCGTTCTGAGGGCGAACTCTGCGGATTGTGCTCGCTCTTGTTTGGAGGGTTGTGGGGGGGCAGTTCGCGGCCATCTTGGCAAGTCGGTCGGTTTCTGGATCCCCTTTGGCGTGCCACCAGCGGTCCCAAATGGGGCTCGAACTCGCTGGCGTACTGGTAGGCTGGGACCTTATATACTCGAAATCCTCCGTCGCGGCTGTCTTCGCCCCGCTTGGCAAGGGAGCCTCAGCCGACAAACGTGTTCTTCCGACTGGCAAATGGGGGCGCGTTGTGGAAGTCTACGACCCTACGACCCGCTTGAAATCCGAACGTCGTTTGGTTATGCCTCGGAACTTGCCTGCTGCGCTGTGCACAAAAAACGCTGCCGCTGGCGAGGTCGAAGGGGGGGGGGGGGGGGGGGGGGGGGCGCCCCCCGCGGGCCCGCGCATGGAGGCTGAAGGAAAGCCGTCGGCCCCCAAAGTTATCTGGGCCCATCCAAGAGCGCGGGGCCAAGGATGGCCATCCATGGTTGCGCTCGCATTCAAGTACCATTCCCCCCCCCCCCCCCCCGAAAAAAAAGAAAGCTTCTTCGGGTGAGAGGCCCTTGGCAGACCATTGCTCAGTGGCGTCGAAACCAAGACCAGGGGGCCGCCTTGGAACCTTGAACGGGGATTGCTTAGGACAGCCAGCACATTCGGCGAAGGCCTCAGAGCGACTCATAGCCTTCAGGTCACCCTTTTCCAGATGCTCGTCGCGGAGGTGGGGCGACGCGCTGCGTTCGAGGGGCCCGTGCCTGAGGTCATCCTGCGGGGCGCCGCGCGCGCGCGCTGGATGGGGGTGCCACGTCCTGCTTCTCTAGGGCGATTGAGGGCCCAGATGGGCTGAGCGAGGAAGGCGATGGGGGGGGGGGGGGGGGCGTCGCGCTCATTGCTGGGCAGGTCCTTCCAGCCAGGCGCCTGCTGGGCGCAGGACAGGTCAATGGCGTCAGTTCCTATCTTCCCCGCTGCAGCACCTGCGAGATTCCCCTGCCAGGCTGCATCAAGAAGCGCTTCACATGAGATGGCGAGGCCGTTGGCAACGGCGACTTTTCATCCGCGTGGCTGGCGAAGGCGAAAGGGCGCGCCCAAGTCCAGCCTATTCCATTGAAGCTCCGTATCCAGCAGGAGGGGGCTCGATCACGTTGCTGGCAAGACGACGAAGCTCAGGTAGGGCGCGCGCTGCTTTTGATGGGGGCTCTGGGGGGCGGGGGGCCCAGACGAGGGGGCTTCAGTAGATGCAGGGTCTCAGCGCTGAGCGCCAAGCGGGGTCCTCCAGGGGCGCCGAGGAGATGCGCTTCTCGAGCGGGCAGCGCACTTGGGCAAAGCTATCTTCAGAAACAGATCACGGGCTTCCAGGAGCTCGAGTTCGGATGACCCCTAGATTCCCTATCCAAAGTAGCCTGCTTGTTGAAGCCCTGTGCGACAAGCGTCCTGGTAGCTGCACCTGCCACTCTAAGAGCTCGTAGCATGCGGGGCCGAGACTTCAGCTTGATGACGCGACATTTGAGCGTCCTCCTGGCCCAGCTCGCTAGTCTTGCTCCTGCAATGAAATCAACGCCCGGGTTGGCGGCCGATGGTTCGCGGCTGCCATCGGCAGCGGCTGGTCCAGCCCGACCCCGGGGCGACAGGCCAGACCAGCCTGGACCGCTGGCGAAAACGCCGCCAGAGCAGCCTTGTGCATACCGGTTTCATCATGGACGGTCGCTCGGTGCATGCCGGCTGAGGCCCTGGCGAGATCTCTGATGGGATACTTCTGGCTGCTGTTGTGGCTGGGCAACAGGAGATCAAGAATGAAACTCGCCAGGTGCACGCGGGGGTCGCTGACCGCCCAAATATCAACTGGCGGAAGACAGCACCGCTGCACAGCAAAGGGGGCTGCCCAACATCCCGCGGCCACACCGCGCTGCGGGCGCCCTGCTGGCAACGCTGCGGCACGAGCGGCAACAGTGCAGGGAGCTTGGTATTGGTTGCAGATAATCGCTGCCAGCGAGTCCGAGAAATTCGCATCCTCGGCCGCGGTCCTTCAGATAGCTCCATCGACATATTCGCAATACTTCGATCCAACAGAACAGCTCCAGATAACACTTTCTTGTCGCCCAGGGAATGTCAGTCGGCGCGCGTGGCCTGCTCAAAAGAGCACCTCCAGAGCTCCCTCGCCCGACTGATGTGCGAGATGCTTCCCCTGGCGCATGCACCCCCGTGCGCGAAACTCAACCTGGCGATGTTTGCCCTGGGCTCTCCAGAGCCCTGGCGTCATGCCTATGCAACGGTAGCTTGGACCTGGGGTGGGACCAACTTGTTGCTTTTCGGTGAGGACGGTCACGCGGGCTCTGATTTGGGCGGGGAACCCGCCTACCCTTTCGATGGCCCTGAGGAGCCTGCAAAGAAGATCCAACTGGGTGTCCTCCAGGAGGCTGGGGCGCCCGGGGTGGATCTCGCCCCAAATCCCGGCTGTGGTCGCACTGGAACACCGACTGGCTCGGCGAAGCTGCTCTGCCGATATCGGTTCGAGGTCGAGGCCTCTCGCGTCTGCTTCAAGAATATCAAGCCCCCGTGGTGATGCCTGCCACAGGGTGGAAAGAACGCTGCTGATCGGCTTCAAAAGGATCTACAGACCTGCCGGACAATCGGGGCAATTCTTCTTCCACGCGCGATAAGGACGCCATGGGGGCAAGCCGATTGGACCACCTGCGGGCCCACCCCGCCCCCTCGTGCATGGCACCCTTGACCCGGAGGCCCTGTCGCCCAAGCAGCCCCGAGAGATCTCGCGGCCCAGGGCTATCGAGATCTCCTTGTCTAATTCAGCCAAGACAGTGCCGATCAGCTCAAAGTCGGGCTCGTCCCTGGCGGGGTCCAGGATCGTAACTTGCACGCGCGCGCGCTGTTGAGCAGGGCGGGGAACTCCGCGACTTGCTTGAGCGACGCAGGTGGCTGCGAGAGGTCTTGCTGGGCCTGGCGCAGCTCCCCCGACGATTCCTCCCCAGCTCCCCTCCCCTATATCCATCGTGATATACCTTCGCCATCTGACAGCTGCTGCGGCGTTCTTCCAACTCCTCCTATCCTTGGCCTCGGGGGCCGATGCCAGCGCCCCGCGGACAGGAGGCACCTGGGCGTGACGGCGCCGACTGGATAGCGGCGCGCTGGATAAAATGCCGAGCGCGGCGGGCGCGGCGCCCGCGAGATGCCCGCGTGCTCGGCCAAACGCGCCAGTGAGACCAGCAGCCGAAATCGGGCAAGAGGCTCGTGAGACTCCATGCTGTAGGTAATGCTCCCTTTGGCACATGAGGTCCTCCGAAAGTTCAAGAGCCCCAAGACTTGCCCCAATCTGGCAAACGGTTGCTGGGCCCGTGCGGGGCCGCGCCAAGGATATGCTGCGGCTGCTCCAGGATCAGGATGAGATCTGGGACCCCGACCACCATCTCCATCACAACTGGCCTATGCGGGCTACACGGGTAGTCAACTAGGGTATTGGGCCGCTCCAGGAAATGCTCGAGACGACAGGGTCCCAAGAAATAGTCGATCGTCGATTTACTTTTCTTGGTGCACAAGCTGGGCTTATGTGGAACGATGATCAGGGCCCCAGCTCTGGACAGGAACTCGGCTTCGATCACCTTCGACTGCGCAACATTAAAATCTCCAGCCGCGATGGCTGGCAACTGGTTATTCGCGAATATCTACGCTGGCAAGGACAGTCAGGTTGGCCTGGGTCAGGCAGCCGCTGTCAGCGAGGTAAAGAGATCCTAGGCAGGAGGCGTGATGTCCTGGGGCCTCAGGTGCTATGACGGTGGCCCACGACTTGGGGAAATCGTCTGGCACAACTAGCGGGGAGATGCCGAAATCGAGACCCGCACGAACCCTGGCAGGCAAACCCTTTCGGATTACAAATAGCTGGTGGCACAATTGCTGGCCACCCCCTGCTAGCATACCACTGCTTTGCATTATCCAAATCTTGAAATAGAATACGTGTATCTGGGCAACCGATAACTTGGACCACTTTGGCAGCTTCGGGGAAGAAAAGGACTTGCGCGCGCCAGTGAAACTGTTGCTGGCCATCGTGAACATACTCAATGTGCTATCCTTTCGACCCACGTTGGCCCCGTGACGTCCCGGGGGAGGAGACGGCTGCGCGCTTGGCCAAGCTGGCATGCGCCTGTGCGGCCGCGCCGGAAAGTCCCTCGACGGAGTGCGCGGCGGCCGCGGCGAGCAGTGGGCGGCGCTGCTGGGTCCGTCGGGTGCTGCTGGCTCCTGCTGCTGCTGCTGCTGACCTGGGCTGGAGGCTGTAGGAGCTGCCTCCCGCTTCTCCTCCTCCTCCTCCTCCCAGTGCAGGTGGAGTCTGGCACTGACGTTTTCCAATTCTTTCCGAAGGCTCTGGGGCACACCTTTGCCGAAATTGTCGTCCACGAGCTGGAGAAAGGTGGCCGGGGCTTGCTCGGACCTTGCGGCGGCCTCAGCCGCTGCAGCACAATCACATGTAGAATGTTGAGCTTCCAGCTGGGTGACTTCACTCTTCAGCTCGGCATGGCTCTGGATGGACTTGTCGTACAGGTCAGCTCTTCTTGGGGATGATTAGGTTTTTCTAGGCTTCGCTCTTCTTGGACTGCAGACGGCGCCACAGGCGCTGGAGTTGGTGTGCCAAGCTTTGGGTCTTGGCGTCCCCCGAGGTCCCGACCGTCATCTTCCAGAAGGCGAGCGCAAACAAGCAGATCTGAACGTCATCCTGTTCACTTGCTTGCTGGCCACCTTCGTATTACCTATCAACTGTGAGGTTCACGGTGCCATTGCCTGCACGGAGGCCCCATCCATTGCGACGGTGATTTGCGCTCTGAGGCTGGCTGCCAGTATCAACTCCAGATGCGGCATCCCGACGTTGACTGGCCCGCTGGAACTCTTTGCCGCAACTGCTGCAGTGCGTGTGTCCCGCGTGGTTGCACCAGGTCCAAACCTTGCAACCAGCCGTGCTGCACACCGTGTAGCGCAGCTTCTGATTCCACCACTTGGACATGGCGAGAGGGTCTGGCCGTTTGCCGCTGCGACCAGACAAGGGGAGATGGGAGATGGCAATCAAAGGATGAATGACTGGTGGCCTGAATCCTCCACGCAGGGTCTGGTGCCCGAGGCTAAACCGCCTACCTGAGCAGCAGAAAAGGAGCTGACTTGCCCAGCTGGCTCGATAGATATTCTACCTGAGCCGAAATGGCTACGGAGGAGGAAGAGGAGGAGGGGGAGGAGGAGGTGGCATTCTTCGAGCCAGGCCGATCTGTGACGGTCCTGGGGCCCGACGGCCGGGCAAGCACGCCCGGTGCGAAAAACGTGTGCAGCACCCAGAGATCTTGCGCGAGGGGATGGCACAGCGCGCGACCCCAGGGCCCCGCACGGACCCCCTCTGGAGTTCACGCTCGCGCTGCTTGTGGGCCTTCGAGCTGAGGCACCCGTCGGGCTGCGCGGCAACGGCGACCAGGCGCGGCGGCTCGTCTCGCCTTCTCGGCCGCACGACGCAGGAGCGGCCCTGGGCAAGAGGGGGGCCCTGGCGCGCGGCCTGCGGGGCCGCGGGGGACGCCAGCTCCCCTGAGATCCTGGCGTCGCAATTTCTTCGCGCCGGGCGTCTTCGCCCAATGTCGGGCCCCCAGGGCCCATACAGGTCGATCTGGCGGGGTCCTGGGGCCCGCGCCAGCAGGTTCCCCCGGCGAAGAGTCGCTCCCCAGACGGCCGACGGACAAATCAAGTCTGTATGCGCGGTAAGGATGCAAGGGCCTTGGAGGGCAACGTTGGCATTTTTCGAACGAGGTCGGCCAGCGAGAGTCGCTGAGGATGGGCCCAGGGGGCAAAGATGCAAGGGCACCCCTGGGAAGGTGGCCCATCCCGATCACTCGTGGGCGGGTCGACTGTGAACCGATTCTGTCGTCGATCCCCCCACTCGAGTGCGGCCGACGCCTGTCCACGAGCGCGGGGTGCCCCGGCAGCACCCCTGCGAGCATGGCCCCGGGGCTGGCGCCGCGGGCCCCGCGCTCCGCGGGCGGGGCATGGCGGGGGCGCGCGCGGCCGCGCGCACGCGAGCGCCAAGAGCTCGGCGCGGACCGTGCTCGCGCACGGGTCCTGGGGCACAACCTGATGGCGGTGAGAATCGCACCCTGGGGATGGTCCAGCTCGGGGTCCTGGGAGGATGATACGTTTTCCCTGAGATGTCGGAGTTGCTGGTGGGCACTACTCATGGCGCTATGCATTATATGAAGATCAGAGCGGCGATGCGAGCTTTGGGGGTGGTTACACATTTTGCCCAGAGTTCGCCCCCCCGCGCCTCCTGTGGCAACTCGAACCCACATACACCCCGTGGAGAATCAGACCGAAGCGGTGAACGGGAGGGGGGCCGCCTGGATTATCCGCGGCATGCGATTATTGAAGGGGCCCCTGAACACACAAATGACAAGACTCGTATCCCAGGATCCCCCGTATGGTAACTGTTTTCTGGATTTTCGTCTTCCCCCCACTTTTGAAATATGTTCTTATATTTTCCTGGGGGGCGACGATCAACTATGTGCGTGTTTCCCCTCCTGAGTTATGCGGATCGCTGACGAGGTGCAGAGCGCTTCTCAGACGTGAACCACCCGCACGGGGTCCGACGACGGAGGCACCCGAAGTGGGGTCCGAGCAGATTGGGCCGGAGGCTCGAACCGCGTCGCATACAGCGGAGGCCAGTCCACAAGAAACCTTCCACGAGAAACCCAACCCTGAGGCCCCAGGCCGTCCATTGACTTTGTTGGTTTGGTGTGGGAACAGCACGCATTCCATCGCACGACCATCGAAACCCAAGAAACCCAGGGCACCCTGGAGGCAAGCAGGATGCTTCTTGGCCTGGGTCCCCACTGTAGCCGACGCGTCGGCGACGTTGGCACTGCATGGGCGCCGTCGGCGTGGAGAAAGTTGGGCTCCGCACCGCGAGCCGCATCGCCGAGGCATCTGCGATGCGGCGCGGTGCGGGCCTCGGGCACCCCATCTGCTGGGACCCCATGCGGGAGGCCCAGGGATGATCGCTCCACGTCGGCGAGGCGCCGTCCCGACCAGCCTGGCCTCTGGAAGTCCGCCCCGCTCTGGCCTACAGGCGCCCCCCGCTCAAAGAAGCACAGGAGCGTTCCTATCCCCGCTCTCCCTCTCCCCTCCCATCCTTCTCTCCTGTCCCTCTCTCCCGAGGGATGAGACTGATGGTATGATGCGATTGGTTCAGGATGCGTTCCAATAATTCCAGCGTGTATCTAGCGGCCCCCATGTCTTGAGCTCGAATGGCGCCATAAGACCCCCCGAGGCGCCCCCGAGAGGCCCCTCAGAGGTCAGAAGCCCCCAAGGGCCCCTCCCCCTTTCCCACACCGGAAAAAAAAAGCCCCCCAGATGCCTCCAAGAGCCCGCTCGGAGGCACAACCTGGGGGGTCGGCGGAATGGCGGAAATCTGGGAAACCCTGGAACGTGCCATGACCGTGACTTCTCGCTGCTCCAATCCTCTCATCGCCCCTCCCCACCCCTCTCCGCATCCATTCCGTCACCTCCTCCTCCTCCTCCTCCACTTCCTCCTCCTCCTCCACTTCCTCCTCCTCCTCCTCCTCCTCCCTCTCCTCTCCCCCCCTCCCCCCTTTCCTCTCCTCTCCTCTTGTGTCCTCTCCCCCCCTCCCCCCTTTCCTCTCCTCTCCTCTCCCTCTCTCTCCTCTCCTCTCCTCTCTCTCCTCCTCTCCTCTCCTCTCCTCTCCTCCTCCTCCTACCCTGCCCCCGTTCCTCCCCTTTTCCTCCTCCTCCTCCTCCTCTTCCTCCTCCTCCTCCTCCTCCTCCTCCTCCAGAGTGAGGCTGCCGGGGCGCGGCCTCGAGGTCCTCGCGGTCGAGGCTCTTCGGTGGCCTCTTGGGGGGGCCCTCCTCTCTCTGCTGCTGCTGCGGCGCCTGGGCTCCTGCCCAGGCCTGCCCGAGGATCGGAGTCCTCCACCTCCCGACCCCAGGATCGGACCCAGACAGGTTCGCGTCGCAACAAAAAAATCAAGAGAGGTATTTCGTCAGTTTCGGCCCCCGGGGGCCCTCGCCGGGCCTCGGGACCATCAACAAACGGCTCAGGATGAGAGGCCAAACCTGGGGAATGGGTCGAGACTTCTCGGTGTCGACGTTGTGAAACAAATCATGTTGTCGGAGGTCTGGGTTTCCGCCCCCAGAATCAGACGAAGCCAGGACGAGGAGGATAGAGAACCGGGTGAGGATCCATCGGGAGTTTCTGAGGTCCAGTGGCTCTGGAGGAGATGTCTCAGGCGGCGCGGCCTTCTCAGAGCGTCCCGAACGCTCTGAGAGCGTCCTGGAACGCTACGGCACGGATATATCCTCGCCCTGGCCCCGCCTGGCAGAAGCCCAGCTCGTCCCCGTGGCCACTTGTGTATACAGCGGAGGCCAGTCCACAAGAAACCTTCCACAAAAGACCCAAGCCTGAGATCGCAGGACGTCCATTGATTTCTGGTGTGGTAGCGCCACTTCTCCCATAGCAGAGCCATCGAACCCCCAGAAACCCAGGGCACCCTGGAGGCAAGCAGGGTGTTTCTTGGCCTGGGCCTCCACTGCATACAACGATCTGGGCCGAGGAGCTGGCCCCGGGGGGAACGGGCCGAGAGCTCCAGTGGGGCCCACGGGTGGAAGTATACGCCGCCTGCCAGAGGCGCTCGTGCTCTGCGGGGCTGTGCGGTGCAGTGGTGTGACCGCGCCGAGCCGGAGTGCGAGGCAGCAGAGGACGCGGGCGAGGAGCAGCAGAGGTGCTGTAACTGTGTGTGTGTGTGTGTGTGTGTGTGTGTGTGTGTGCGTGCCTCTGGCGCCGGCCCCGCCACGCCACGCCCCCGGATCTGCTCTGAGCGGGCCCGGCTCCCTCCCTTCCCTCGGCCGTCGCCTCGTCGCCCCCTGCCCCTCCCTCTTGTATGGTGACTGAACTTTTCTCACGTTGCCCCGTTTAGCTTCACTCGCTCGCGCAGTCCCTCTGGCTAGCCGCCGACGCAAAAGTGTGTGCGTGTGTGCAAGTGCAGAGTGGAGGGCAGAACGGGGGAAGAAGCGGGCACCGGTAATTAACCAGCCCCTCGGTCATCCATATCCCCAGAGCCGACAAGCTCAACATGATGCCAATCCTGGCGAGGTGCCCTCAGAAGCCAGGCGGACCCTCAGGATCGGGGATGGGGAAGTGGATGGGGATGGGGATCTGCTTCAGGCCTGTCAACAAGGATGCCACGCAGAGTCGCGCTAAGAACGAGCTCCAGTACAGGTCCAGGAGCGGCGAACACCTCGCTATCGCTCGGACGTCCATTCCCCGCGCCTTGCTCGGCTTCCTGCGTGTAGCTTCCCTCAACACGACCCAGAAGCTCCTCGATGGTCCTCGCTGGGGAGAAATGCGCACGTTTGAGCGATGCCAAGACACGATCGCGACGGACATTGCCGCGTCGCGTCGGCCTTCCTTGGGCCCTCACCGATCGAAGCGGCATGAGCACAATCTTTCGCAGGTCCGCGCGGACTTCTTGGGTCGGCAAGCGCGCCAGAGGCGGCACTGGAGGCGCCACCAGGGGCGACAGCGCAGACCCAAGGAATCAGAGCAAACATTCTGGATCAGCAGTCCAACATTACGATGGCGGCGAGGGCTCTGATCGTGTTTCCATACCCTGGCGCTGCGATTCTGTCACCACGCCGTCGGATGTCCCGGGCCTCGTGGCGGTCTCGCCACCTCCCATCACACAGACGCCCGACTTCGTGACAGAAGTCACGACATTGAATTCGCCACGGCCAGAACGCTCGACACGATCTTGACTGCGAGTCGATCGGTCGCGCATATCCGCATCCTTCCACCTTCGTCCCCTCCATCTCCACGAATTGTTTTTCCCTGTATTTTTTAGGAGGGGGAAGAGAAAGAACATGAACATATCAAATTGTCTGGGTTCGATTGATATGGGATTTCCCAAGCGGGATCGATCCATGAGGGGCCCCAGGGCCCAAGATGGGGCGAAAGAGCAGGTCGCTTCGTGTCCTCCCTCGACTCCCCGACGAAAGACCTCTGGAGGCCCCCGTGCATCTCCCAGGGTCTCGAGCGCAACTTGCGGTCTCTGGAATTCAACTGAAGTCCCGGGAGCCCCGCAGTGGATGACCAACACCCCAAAGAAGCGTACCCAAACTCGACCCCCTCCTCACACCGCTGGGCCACGCGGACGGGGGATCTAGTGATCGTAGTCGGCTTTCACTAGCTGCCATCCGCGGTCGCGTCTTCTCCATGGCCGAGAGCCCGAGCGCCTCCTCCTCCTCCTCCGCCTCCTCCTCGTCCTCCTCCTCGTTCTTCCGCCAGTCCTCCTCCTTCTCTCTGCTGAATGGCATGCGCAGGCCGTCGGAAGGCAATTCTCATACGCGTGAAAAGGCTCATGTTGCACTAAGCGGCATCAGAGAGGGCAGTCCGAGTGAGTTCCAGAAGCAGGGGAAGCGGTTGGCAAATGAGGTGGCGAAGAGGGGACCGAGGCTCCAGCTACCATTGGCGTTCCAAGCCCAGTTGGTTCGAGACTTTCTTTGCTTGGGCAGACTGCCTCTGGAGTGCACTGCCATCCGACCCCGGATTTTTGAACTAAGCGATCCCCATCAGCGATGAGGATGATGACGGTGAGAAGCTCAAGCATGCAGTGCAGCAAGAGGAGGAATCACAGGAGGCGTGGCTAAGTCAGCATAACGTATTGTTTGAAGTCAATGTGGCAGGAAGTGGCTATATCTCTATCTCCTGCACGAGCTGTTTAAACTGTCTCAACCTGTCCAGCAGTACCCTCAAAAGGCTGGAACATGTTTGCAAATGGAGAGAGGATGCTGGTGGTCGTGAGGCGGAGAACGCTCATCACTTCAAAAACCTCAAGCGCCCGCAGGGTTCAAGAAGCGCGTGAAGCTTGATTCGGCCAGAAAGCCATTGGCAGAGGCAAAAACACAGATGAACAAAACCAAGAAATCGACATACCCTCTGGTCGACCCGATTATTGATGTAACTACCGTCTGCACGAAAGGCGCTGAACGAGAGTGCTGCAGGGACGTTGCTAGTGGTATGAAATTGCAAGATCCTCAGGACATAATACTCGACTCTCGATGACCCCCCTTGTAAGAGCACAGCAAGATGACACCACCACCAGGGTCCTCCTGTTGGTGTAGTCCCCTTGTTGAGCGGCATCCCGCTCGACCTTTCCAATCTCCAGCTCGGGGAAGCATTGTATTGCATCGTGGACCTCTTCGCTGGAGGTGTCCCGCTGGTAGTGGCAGTGCCGCTCGATCCTCGATCCTCGACCATCCATCCTCGGTCTTCGATCCTCAAGCCTCGATCCTCCACTTTCGGCTCTCTCATCATCGATCCTTATCAGTCCTCGACCCTCGATCATCCAAGCATCGGCCCCTTATTCTTGATGACCCCCCCTTCGAACTTACGCGTACGACCATGGCCCCCTTGTTACCCACCCGGCTTCGGCGGTAATCGGCGGTCTGTTAGCGGTCATCCGCGGTCCTGGCGGTAATCGGTGGTCTCTGGTGGCGATTGCCAAGCTTCCGCGCGGAAACTGAACGGTTAAGAGAGAAGAAAAATCCGCGATTGATTGGCGCGCGCTCGAAACGGGTACGGAAACGATGCCCCACAGCAAATGTTGTCCAACAACGGCAGCGGTCGCTTTTTGAGTATCGAGGGGGCAGCTGTGGACGGGAGAAACCAAGAGGTACCAATATCACTGCTTACCCTCCAGACCTCTCCCAAGGTACATTCTAACCATAATTTCGAAGCGAATCCAGCCGTGACGACGGGGGGGGGGGCCTCCTAGGAGGCCCAAGAAGGCGCAAAACGAGGCTAGGGTAGTGGTACAGTGGAGGCCAGCCCACAAGGAACCTTCGACAAGAAACCCAACTCTGAGACCCCAGGACGTCCATTGATTTTTGGTGTGGGAACGTCACACTTGCCATAAAACAAACCCAACGAAACCAAAGAAACCCACGGCACCCTGGAGGCAAGCAGAGAGTTTCTTGGTAACGGTCTCCACTGTATCGGTGCCTTTGCCTCCTCTGGATCTACCAATACGCTTCTTGGAGCAGGCCGTGTCGCTGATCGCGCTCTGCGAGGCGCCGCTGCTGAACGGCATCCCGAAACTGGAGGGCCCCCGGAAACCCTCAGAGACGGCCGAAAACCTACGATCGAAAGCTACAGTAAGGACGGGCGGTAAGGACGCAAGGGCCTTGGACGCCGAAGTTGGCACTTTTTGGGCGGTTGACTGCCAACGCCCTGAAGGGCTGGCCAGTAAGAACCGCGAAGGGCGGGCCGCAGAGGAAAGGACGCAAGGCTACCCTAGGGACATCCGTGCGTTCCAACTATGAGTTTTGACTGTAGCACTTCGAACGGACTCCGAATCCGCAGTAGTTCGGGCGATGTCTTCAGTAGGGCATAACTTTCCGTCCCACTGTTCGACCTCCGTTGATGCCGATGTCTGCCCTACTTTGCCGTCGCTGTCTCCGCCACACCTTTGCGCCTTGCGGAAACATCCGCTCTACCCTACCTGGGCGGAGATATCCGCCCACCTCTTCGCATCGCTTGAGGTGCACTTCCGACGCGGTGATCTATTGGAAAAACAACCAAAGCACGCCGGTTCCAGGGTCAGGGAGGGGGCCCAGAGATCCGCGACGTCTTGACTTTTTCCACTGCAGGCCCCCCCAGAAGTCTCGAACCGCCTTCGGGGACCAGCTCTTCCTCCAAAATTTCTTTTGGGGGGGCGATCCCCAGGGCCCGGCGAGGGCCGCTATCGAGGCCGAACACGGCGACGAAAACTCCGTGCTAACTTGTTCACTGCGTCGGCTCCCTGGGGGGCAGCTTTTTGAGAAGGGGCCGATTGTACCAGCATTTTTGTTGTCCTACCACGACATGTTTTTAGAACCCGAATGGTAAAAACAATGTTCTCAGAAGATAAGCCCGCTGTGCTGAAACAAGACAGCCCCAGCCATAACTGCTCGGATAATAAACACTTCGTGCAAACCACACGACATCTGATGTCGTGATTTTTTCCATACGGTCCCCGGAAGTCTCGACCCTTTTCCCAATGACAGGTTTTTTATCCCGAGTCGTTTTTTGCCGGTCCTGGAGACCAGCGAGGGCTCCTAGAGGCCGAAAGCTGTGAAAAACCTCCGCCCTGATTCTTTCAATACGTTGGACCTCTGGGTGCAGGCAAGCCAGGACGCTTCGCCACTGCTCGAGCTTTGGACGGCAGCGCCCGGCGCGCACCCCGGCGGGGCAGGTCTCGGCGTAGGCACCTCCGGCGCCGCGGGCTCGGCCGCGGAGGCGCCTGGCGGCCGAGCGCGGCTGCCGACGGCTCCGCGCCCGGGGGGCAGACGCACGACTGGGATCTCTGAGGATCTGGCCTCGTCGCAAAGCACTGGCGGGAGGTTTTTCGCCGTTCTCGGCCCCTGGGGGCCCTCGCCGGGCCTTGGAATCGTCAAGAAACGACTCAGGATGAAAATCGGTCCCAGGGAGAGGGTCGGGACTTCCAGGGGCCCCGAATTGAAAAAATCACGACGTTGCATGTCTGGGTTCCAGTGACGAACAAAATCACGACGGGAGGTTTTCCAATATTTTTCGCCTCTGGGGTCCCTCACCGGCCCTCAGGACCGTCAACAAAAACGACTCAGGATGAAACTCTGGCCCCGGGGAATGAGTCGAGACCTCTGGGGGTCGGCGTTATGAAAAGACATCACGTCGGGGGTTTGAGTTGGAGGCCTTGAAAGTGGACGCCAGCATAACCACAGCGGGGGTGCCTCCACGGGGGACCCAGAGATCAAACTTACAACAAAAATAAGACGAATTTGTGTCTCAATGTTCGGCCTCTAGTGTCCCTCGCCGGGCCCCCGAACTGTCAAAAACGGCTCAGGAGGAAAAACCAGTCCTGGGGAATGGGTCGAGACTTCTGAGGACCGCGTATGGGACAAATCGGGACACCGGATCTCTGGGGAAGCTGATCCTAGATCTCGGTTTTGATGGAACTTTTCCGGCCACCAACTGGAAACCGAAGTAGTTCTACCGTGCTATGATCGGGATCTCCCTCCCTCGGTGGAGGCATGCCGCCAATATTGGTGTTGGTGTCAACCTCTGGGTCTCCGATGGCTTTGTCAATGCGCACGCCTGTTTCAAGGGGCAATCTCCCGGAGGTCCGCGTTTCTCAGATCGGTCCCGGAACCTACTCCCTGATCCGGAGGACGCCAGGGGCGGCGTCGGGTGCGCCGCCAAGGGGGCCCGACGCCGATCCGAGAAATCCGCATCGACCTCTCAGAAGCCATGTGGATACGCTTTGTTGCTCTGCGTGTTCCTCGGTCGGGCCCGGGGACCGTCCGAGATGGATCTGGGACGGACAACTTGATGAACCCAAACAGGACCCCTAACCCTTTGGTGAGAGGGGACCTAAGCTAAGAGGGCCAGAACATCAGGGATAGGATAGGGGGCCTTCTCTGCAAATGTACCAAACCAAACCGCCCAGAATTGTTATCCCTCATGCATCTCTCGATGACAACTGCCCCCGGTTGAGCAGGGGCCGACCCTCCCGGCATTCCTATAGGCCTACCACGACATGACTTTAGAACCCCAAGCTGCTCTTATGACAAAAACAGAGTTCTCAGAACGCAACCCGATGTGTTAAACTTACAAAGAGTCAGCCAGAACTGTTCTAAGATCATCTCGTGCAAACCACAAGCGGTTCCCAGAACATTCTTTGGTGGGCAGATAGGCAAGCCGGGACGCTTCGCCACTGCTCGACCCGCGGAGCGGGTCGGGAACGTCGTCGGAAGGCTGGGGACGGGACGGCTTTGGCCGTGCTCGGCCTCTGACGCTCGAACCTTGTTTTTTTTTTTGTTGTTCTGGCCTTTTCGTAGGCCGCCGTCCTCGGGACGTGTTCCAGCAAAGGCGCCTCGCCGATATAGACATGTACATACACGTGTGGGTGCGTGTGTGTGTGTATACAGCGGCCTGAAGGTGCGGGGAGGACGGAGGACGAGGGAGGAGGACGACGAGGGAGGAGGAGGAGAAGGAGGAGGAGGAGGAGGAGGAGTGGGGAGGAGGAGGAGGAGGAGGAGGAGGAGGAGGGGGGAGGAGGAGAAAGTGGAGGAGCAGGAGGAGGAGAAGGAGGAGGAGGAGGAGGAGGAGGAGGAGGAGGAGGAGGCCCGAAGCCCTGGCCCGAGAGCAGACCTCCCCGCGTCTTGTACAGACTCACGGCTCAGACGGACTCTGGCCAGCTTCGGCCTCTCGAGGCGCTCCGCCGGGCCCCAGGGCCTGGGCCTCTGCGGCCACGCCGCGGGGAGCTCGCGGCGTCGGATGTCCTGGGGCGCGCGGACAGCCGAGGGCCACGTCGACAGCGGCGCGGCTAGCCGGCGGCCAAAGCGCGGAGGCGCCCGTTCGATGGGATGGTTTTCTCCCGTTCGCGGCCTCTGAGAGGTCTCGTGTCTTTTTCCCGGGGTTGCGGCGAGGGCGTTGGGCAAGGAATCGTTGGATAAGGGGCCCAGGATCTGGAAGCTGGTGGAGCTCCGACCGCGGATGGGCCATGGATCTCACTGCCACCCTCGTCGGACAAGGATTCCCCCTTGGTCTGAAACCTCATGGGCATGCACCCTTTAACCGACGCCACCACCGCAATGTATCGCCCCAGATCCGTTTCTAATGGTCCTGGGGCATCATGGCGGGCCCCCGAGGGCGAAATCGAGGAAAAACGCTCGGATTGACAAATCACATCGTCGGAGACCTGGGGGCGGAGGGCTTAGGCTCGTGCATCTTAAACCATCAGAAAGTCTGCTTAGGGGCGGATCGCAATACATGAGGCGGTCCAAGATCGCCAGAGGCCCATACGTCGTACATCGACATTCGGCGAATCGCGGGCAACCTGGAGGGAGGGTAGCGAAACGCCCTGACGACCGGCCGACGCCGACGACGCTGGAGATCCGATGGGGAGGAAGTCAATATTTTCCGCCGCAAGGAGCGCTGTTCCTCCCCCGAGAGTGGACGGGGGGGGGGCGGGAACCGGCAGCGCAAGAAGAAGGCGTCAAGCCGACGTGCGCCGGGAGCAAGGAGGTGGACTGTATACAGAGGCATGTGTCCTGACCCTCCGCCTGCCAGGCCGATGGAGCGAGGGGGAGTCGAGGACCGAGGATCGACGTTCTTGGAGGATCGGGGCTCAGGCTCCGAGGATCGGGGGTTGAGGGGCAACAGGAGGGAAGAGCGATCGTCGTCAAGATGACGGACGTCGTCGACGTCGCCGTCGCCGCTGGCCCTTTTGGGGGAGGTCTTGGTGATCACTGGGCCCTACCCGACGCACATCGTGCCGCGAACGACCGGGTACCGGTAGCCCTGTCTGTTCGTGCAGCACACGCTGTTGGGTCCCACGCACCCGTTGCCGCAGCACGTGCTGCCCTTGCCGCATGGGAAGTTGTGGCCCAGGGAGTTGGAGCAGCAGGCGCCGCCAGCGGCCATGCACGAGTCGCCACAGCACGTGCTGCCCTCGCCGCACGGGAAGTGGGCGCCGAGCGAGTTCTTGCAGCAGGAGCCGCCCTCGGACATGCACACGTCGCCGCAGCACACGCTGCCCTTGCCGCACGGGAAGTGGCTGCCCTGCGAGTTCGCGCAGCAGGCGCCCTCGGGGGCCATGCACGTGTCGCCGCAGCACGTGCTGTTCTCGCCGCACGGGAAGCTGTGGCCCATGACGTTCGTGCAGCAGGTGCCCCTGGGCGCCATGCACGCGTCGCCGCAGCACACCTCGCCCTCCCCTGAGCAGTCGAAGACGACGCCTTTGGAGTTGGTGCACTTGGCGCGACCCGCGCCGGCGCTCAACCTCGCCGACGCCCGTACCTCGAGGAGAACAAACTGCATAACAAGATCAGCGTTCGAAGGCCCGCGCGGATTTCTTGGGTCGGCGCTGGGCCGACCTCTCTGGCGAGCGGAGCGCGCCAGGGGCGGCGCTGGAGGCGCCGTCAGGGTGCCTCAGCGCCGATCCGAGAAACCCGCGCGGATGTCCGAACGTGCACGTCCGTGCAAGTTCTTCTTCTTTGAGTTCACGAGCGGCGAAGGCATCCGTATCCGCGCTCTCGCGGTCGGCACTCTGGGGAGCGATGCCGCGGACACGCGGTGGCACGGATCCGCTCCGCGCGGGGCACCCGCGAACCAAAAGCGCCCCGTGTCCGCGGGGCCGCGGCCCAGGGGCCCGGCCCGCGAGGCCGCGGATACGGATCTGCCTCTCGCCCGCGATCTCCTCCTCGTCGAGGTCACCGCGGCCGACTTGGACTGCAGGAGCTCCACCCTCAGCGCGTCGGCCTCCGTGTGCTCCGCGGCCTCCACCTCTGCCTCGCCGAGGCAGGCCCCCGGCGCGGCGCACTCCTCGGCGCCGTCCTGGGCGCCCGCGAGGGCGGGCGGCTGCATTGCTGCGAGGGCGAGCAGCGCCGCGACCGTCCGGCGGGCGGGCGCCATGCCGGGCGGTGCCGTGGCGAGCTCTGACAGTCTGCCTGCGAGCGACGTCGGGTCCTGGCTCCGCGGCGGGGAGCGGGCAAGGTCTGAGCAGAGGGCCAGCGGAGGTGGGAGGGAGATCGCGGGAGCAGAGGGGGGGGGAGGAGAGGAGGGGGGGGCCGCCAAAGGGGGGCACCACTCGGGGGCACGCTCGACACGAGACGCTCCCACTCGCGGCTTCACGCCCGCGCACTCCGTGGAGGGCACTTACCATGGCGAAGAAATAGAGAGAGAGAGAGAGAGACCGCCAGTGATGCGGGTCCCTGCTCCAATCTACATAAGAGACCTCGTGCCCCCCTGGCGGTGCCCGCCGTGCCCTCACGAACCTTGCCTGTGATGCCTGGCCCGCTCCGACGTCTTGTTTAATCCTACCAGTCCTCTGGGCTGAGTGGAACGAGTTTTCTCAGTTCCCTGCCACAGCCCCTCCTCCCCCTGCTCGGGGGAGGGGTTTGTCATTGTTCGCTATTCATATGCACCACCTCCCCCAGGCGACCGGCAGCCAACCAGGAACAACGAGGACACAATGATCCCCCCCCTCCAACCATCCATGGTAAAAACACTACGAACACACACTATGCCTCCAAATTCGGAGCATGCGCAGCTGCGCAACCAACCCGATGCGGCCCCGCCACCATCCCGGTCAAAACACAATACAAAGTACACTCAGGGCAAGAATCTGGAGTCATGTTCGTGAGGCCCGCGAACGCTTTGTATTGTCTTTTGATAGGGGCGGCGGTGGTGACAGCATATTGCCTGCAGTCAGTACAACCTGCACCTCGCTGCTACATCTGGATCATGCGCGGCCATCCCGCGACAACTACCAAGTGGTTTTTGACAGGGGCGGTGAGGGTGGTACCGTATGGGCTGCTCTGCGCAGGCCCACCAGACACAATGATGGGCATTGGTTTTTGACAAAGATGTGGGGGCCGACACATTTCCCGAAGTGTGCTGTCACGTGCGCAGGCGCACCTGCCTGACACACTCTGCACATGCCCCGAACGTGGCGCACCTGGCGCGGCTTGAGTACGCGGCACACCTGGCGCACGCGGAGGCACGCGGCGCATCTGGCGCACCAGGCGTGCCTGGCCCAGGGGTGCCTGGCGCGCGTGGCGCGACAGGCACGCGTGGCGCACCTCGCCCCAGCGTCGCGCACATGGGCTCGGGTTTGGTTTCCAGTAGCTGTCCATCCAACGACGACCGCTGAACATGCTGAGGCTCAGGTGTTACTTATGCGTTGGAAGGGCGGGTGGGAATGAGCTAGACGGCTTGCTATTTAGCCGGGTGTCTTGGTCACTGTTCCTCATTCGTATACACCCCCTCCCCCACCCGGCCGGCGGCCAACCCGGAACCATGCCGACTCCATGAGGGCCCGCCCCCCACCATCCCTGCCAAAAGACAATACAAACCGCACTGCCTCCAAATTTGGAGCATGCGCGGCCAACCCGATGCGCCCCAAGTTCCAAGGTTCCCGGGTTCCCGGTTCCGGGTTCCCGGGTTCCCGCTTCCAGGTCCCGGGCCGATCTCGCAGGGCGGCGAGGTTCCCAGGTTCCCAGGTTCCTGGTCGATCTTCTTATCGATCGGTCTTACCATCGACCTCATTACCGACTTCTCGATCAACCTCACCATCGATCTCACAACCGATCTCACTGTCAATCTCACAAGCGATCTCACTAGAGATCGCATGAACGATCTCGCGATCGATTTCACGATCGATCTCACTGAATCGATTTCATTATCGGCCGCACGATAGACCTTACAATCGTCTTCACTATCGATTCGACTACCGATCTCATTATCGATCCCACAATCGATCGCAAGATCCATCGTATCAATTTTCAAATCATCCACTGGTTGGGTTTTCACAGGTGTAAGTTTTGACAGGGACGGCGGGGGTGTCAGCATGTTCCCTGCTGTGCGCAGGGCTACCATCCCTGACAGGGGTGCCTGGCGCGCGTGGCGCCCCTGGCACGCGTGGCGCACCTCGCCCGAACGTCGCGCACCTAGGTAAGGCTTGGGTTCCCAGTAGTTGTCCATCCCATGACGACCGCTGAATATGCTCAGGCTCGGGTGATACTTGTGTGTTGGGAGGACAGGTGGGGGTGAGCTAGTGGGTGGGCAACTTGATCACTGCTCCCTGTGAATATACACCCTTCCCCCAGGCGACTGGGAGCCAACCCGGGTCAATGAAGGCCCCCCCCACCATCCCTTGTAACAAACCATACAAAACACACTCTGTCCCCAATGCGGCCTCCCCCCACCATCCCCGACAAAAACAAAACAGAATACACTTGGCGGCGGCGGCGGCTGCGGCGGCTGCGGCGGGGGCAGCGGCTGCGGCGGCGGCGGTGGCTGCGGCGGCGGCGGCGGCGGTGGCGGCGGCGGCGGGGGCGGGGGCGGCGGCGGCTGCAGTGGCGGCGGCAGCGGTGTCGGCAACGGCTGCGGCGAAAACGGCTGCGGCGGCAGCGGTTCGGCGGCGGCGAGTCGGCAGCGGGGGCGGCGGCTGCGGCGGCGGCTGCGGCGGCGGCGGACGGCGCGGCGGCGGCGGCGGCGAACAACGGCGGCGGTGGCGGCGGCGGCGGCGGCGGCGGATTCGCCCCCAGTAGCTGCCCATCCAAAGACGACTGCTGAATATGCTGCGGTTCGGGCCAGGCTCGGGTGCTGCGTATGTGTTGGGAGGGCGGGTGGGAGTGAGCGAGACGGTTTGCGGGCGGGGAGGGGGTCTTGCTCACTGCCCCCTATTAATATACACCCCCTCCCCCAGGCGACTGGGAACCAACCCAGGTCCATAAGGGCCCCCCATCATCCCTAGTTAATAACAATGCAACCACACTCTGCTCCCACCATCCCTGTACAAAACAATACAAAACACACTCTGTCTCCAAATTCGGAGCATGCGCAGCAAACCCGATGCGGCCTTCCCCAACCATCCCTGTCAAAAAAAACAATACAGACTACACTTGGCGGCGGCTGCGGCGGCTGCGGCGGCTGCGGCGGTGGCAGCGGTTGCGGCGGCTGCGGCGGCGGCGGCGGCGGTGGCGGCGGCGGTGGCGGTGGCGGCGGCGGCGGCGGCGGTGGCGGCGGCGCCAGCGGTGGCGGCAGCGACTGCGGCGGCGGCGGCAGCGGGGGCAGGCGGCGGCGGCTGCGGCGGCGGCGGCGGCGGGCGGCGCGGTGGCGGTGGCAGCGGCGGCGGCGGCGGCGGCGGGCGGCGGCGGCGGGCGGCAGAGGCGGTTGCGGCGGCGGCGGATTCGCCCCCAGTAGCTGGCCATCCAAAGACGACTGTTGCGTATGCTGCGGCTCGGGCCAGGCTCGGGTGCTACATATGTGTTGGGAGGCGGGTGGGATTGAGCGAGACGGCTTGTGGGCGGGGACGGAGACTCTTGACCCTTCCCCCCACCCCCTCCCCTGGGCCTGAGAGGGGGGGGGCGGAACCGTCAGAGCGCCCAAGATGGCCCCAGATGGCTCCAAGAGGGCCAAGACAGCCCAAGAGGCCTTCAAGATGGCTCAAGATCTCTTACGATAGCCTCCGGCATGCCTCCAAGACGCCCCAAAGCAGCCCCAACATGATTCCAAGTGCCACTCACGCCTCCCAAAATACTTCCCAAGATGCAGGATTCCTCAAACAAGCTCCAAACCACTGTTGTTTGGTATCTCCTTTTTTGGCTTCGGGCCTGATATGATGGCTCCAAGGTGGCCCCAGAGAGGCCCCAGAGAGGTCCCAGAAGGGCCCAACACGGACCCAAGGCGGCCCCAGGAACGCCCAAGAATGGCCCAAGAGCGGGTGGAATGAGCTAGTGGGTGGGCAGATTGACCACCGCTCCCTATTAATATACACCGCTCCCCCAGGCGACTGGGAGCCAACCCGAGTCAATGATGGCCCTCCCCCCACCATCCCTTGTCACAAACAATACAAAACACACTCTGCCTCCAAACTCGGAGCATGCGCAGCGAACCCGATGCGACCTCCCCCGGCCATCCCTGTCAAAAAACAAAGCAGAATACACTTGGCGGCGGAAACGGCTGCGGCGGCGGCGATTCGGCAGCGGCGGCGGCGGCGGCGGCTGCGGCGGCGGCGGGCGGCGCGGTGGCGGCGGCGGCGGCGGACAGCGGCGGCGGCAGCGGCGGCGCGGCGGCGGCGGCGGCGGGCGGCGGCGGCGGCGGATTCGCCCCAGTAGCTGCCCATCCAAAGACGACTGCTGAATCTGCTGCGGCTCGGGCCAGGCTCGGGTGCTGCGTATGTGTTGGGAGGGCGGGTGGGAGTGAGCGAGGCGGCTTGCGGGCGGGGAGGGATCTTGATCACTGCTCCCTATTAGTATATACCCCTCCCCCACCATTCCTAATACAAAACAATACAAGACACAGTCTGTCTCCATATTCGGAGCATGCGCAACGAACTTGATGCGGCCTTCCCAACCATCCCTGCCCAAAAAAATCAGATACACTTGGCGGTTGCGGCGGCTGCGGCGGGGGCAGCGGCCGCGGCGGTGGCGGCGGTGGCGGCGGCGGGTGCGGCGGCGGGGGCGGGGGCGGGGGCGGCGGCGGCGACGGCGGCGGTGGCGGCGGCGGAGCCAGCGGTGACGGCAGCGACTGCGGCGGCAACGGCTGCGGCGGCGGCGATTTGGCAGCGGGGGCGGCGGCGGCGGCGGCGGCGGGCGGCGCGGTGGCGGCGGCTGCGGCGACGGCGGACTCGCCCCCACTAGCTGGCCATCCAACGACGACTGTTGCATATGCTGCGGCTCGGGCCAGGCTCGGGTGCTACGTATGTGTTGGGAGGGCGGGTGGGAGTGAGCGAAACGGTTTGCGGGCGGGGAGGGAGACTCTTGACCCCTCCCCCTACCCCCTCCCCTGGGCCTGCCTGAAAAGGGGGGCGGAACCGTCAGAGCGCCCAAGATGGCCCCAGATGGCTCCAAGAGGGCCAAGACAGCCCAAGAGGCCTTCAAGATGGCTCAAGATCTCTTACGATAGCCTCCGGCATGCCTCCAAGACGCCCCAAAGCAGCCCCAACATGGTTCCAAGTGCCACTCACGCCTCCCCAAATACTTCCCACGATGCAGGATTCCTCGAACAAGCTAACCCAAACCACTGTTGTTTGGTATCTCCTTTTTTGGCTTCGGGCCTGATATGATGCCTCCAAGGCAGCCCCAGAGAGGCCCCAGAAAGGGCCCAAAACGGACCCAAGGCGGCCCCAAGAACGCCCAAGAATGGCCCAAGAGCGGCCCAAAGACCCCCAAGAGGTCATACTGGAGCTTCCAAGGGGGAGGGGAGACTAAATTGATCCCCACCCCTTCTTTGATCGATCTCTTTCTAAACGACCCCAAGAAAGCCCAAAGGGAGCCCAAAACGTTCCCAAGAGGTGCCCCAGACCGACTCCGCGAGGACCTCAGGAGAGACCCAAGACGGCTCTGAGTGACCTCCGAAAAAAACTCTTCCAAGGCGGTTGTTGGACTGCGTGTTTCTACACGTCCCTGATCAAAGCAGCTCGCATGGCGATCTGTTCCTGGATGGGCTAGTGTTTTTTTTGTGCGCGAGCGCAAGCGGAAGGGCCGCGCGCCGTCCAAAGCTACAGCAAACAAACAAAAGCCGAAATTGCACACTGGAGAAAGAAATACATAAGCAACGAAAGAGCAGCGGGAGGAGAGACTAGCTGGAGCGGGCCGCGCGGCACTCACGGAGGGGGTTGCCATCGGCAGCTAGAAACCGCCGGGGGGGGCACGCCAAACTGGCGGGTAATTAGCTGGCAGTGTGGTGTCCCGTGGTGACTGCGGCGTGGGGCAAACCCGCGGGAGATAGCAGAAGCCGCACGCGCCTGCGCCTGTCCGAGGGGCAGCACGCGGGGGCTGACCGCGGCAAGGGCTACGCATCCCTGCACGGTGAGCAAGCCTTCTGCGCGTCGGAAGCAGCCACTGTGGGTGGCGGCGGAACAAGCGAGTGGCACGTCACGACCGCCGGATGGTCGCATTCCGAGTGTTGGCCAGCCACGGGTGAGGAGGACATTGAGGCAGGGGTTGGCAGCGCGCAGAGGGGGGTAGGGGGAGGGTGGAAGGCTTCTTAGAAGGAGGCTGCTTCTTAAGGCACGGGCCTTACTCTACAGCCAGGGCCCGCGCCTTCTACTAAGAAGCAGGGGTGCTCCTCAGACGCCTCCCCCGCTCCCCCTGGTTCCCTCTGCGAGTGGCCGAAAGGGGGGGGCCCAGAGACATCGCCACCGTCGCCATCGTCTAGAGGAGCAGTATAAAGCGGCCCCAGGACACACAAATAAATACACACAAATAGAAATATTCCAATATTTTCATATATTTTCTGGGTTTTTGTCTTCCCCCCCACTCCCCATATTTTCCCATATTTTCTTGGGAATCGACGATTAATTGTGTCTTGTGTTTTTTCCCCTCCTGACAATAACCATAGAAACATAAACTCTTGGAGGTCCGCTCGGACATCCGCGCCAGACGCCCCCTCCCTGGCGCGCGGAGCGTGCCAGGGGCGGCGCCGGAGGCGCCGCCAGGGGGGGGGCTCAGCGCGGATCCAGGACATCCGCGCGGAGCGCCAAAAAGTTTATGTGTACGTATGGCGTTTGCTCTTCTTCGAGCCGTTGCCGCCGTCGCCGTCCTCCGCGGTCCTCGATACCGCTACTCCCCGGACCTCTCCTGGGGTGCGTTCTGACAAGGATTCCGAGACGAATCGAGCGGTGGCGACGACCAGGAGGCCCACAAAGGGGGCAACGAGGGGAGGGTAGAGGTATGGGCACCATATCTTCCTCTGAGTCCTCGTCGCCGCCGCCCGCCGTCGCCGCCGTGGCCGTCGCCGATGTCGGCGGTCGTCGTCGTCGTCGCCGTCGTCCGTCGTCGTTGTCGTCGTAGTCGTCGTCGTCGTCGTCGTCGTCGTCGTCGTCGTCGTCGTCGCCGCCGCCGCCGCCGCCGCCGCCGCCGCCGCCGCCGCCGAAGGAGCGGGGGGCCCGCCCAGCCCGGGCGCGCCGCCACCGTGCGCGACCGGCGTCCCGTCGCTCGCCTGGGTGCGGGTCGCACCCCGCGCCGTCGCGGGGCGCGTTTCGCGGCGGGCGGGGCAGCCTGCTGCTGCTGCTCGACCTCCGCTGGGCGCGTCCTACCCTTCCACAGACCCCCCCTGGTCAGGAACAAAATCATGACGGCGAGTTTTTCACCATTTTCAGCCTCTGGGGCCCTCGCCGGGCCTCGGGATCGTCAAAAATGACTCAGGATGAAAGACCAGTCCCCCAGAATGGGTCGAGACCTCTGGGGGTCGACGTTATGAACGAATCATAAAGTCGGGGGTCTGGGTTTCGGGCATCTGCAGAGCCCGAGGCAGGCCTGAGCTGAATCGAATCGCAGACTCGGATCGGACCGAGAACGGATCGGATCACCAGCGACTCTTCACGAATCGAGCTTGGATCGCCGCTCCAAGCTTTGGCTGGCCCTGGCCGTTGCCAGAGAATCAAGCCAAACCGAGTCGAATCGGAATCGCAGCCCCGGCTGGCGAATCGAGTCGTATCGAATCAGGTCGCATTTGGCCCTGCAAGGCCTCCGGGCCACTTCTGGACCCCAGGGCCCTGCGCACACAGTCCCCGAGAAGAGGTCGTCTACTCCTGGGACTCCTGTCCCGCCCATGGAGGAGAAGGACTAGGTCCCAGCATGGCCCCAATGGACACAGAAGTGCCGCAGCATGGCTGGCTCTCGATGGCCATGAGGCTGCGGAGCGCAGACGTTCTTCTTACCCCGCGACTTGAGCAGAATGCGGCGCCGAAGGTCCGAGGTTACACGCGTCTGCGCCCACACGAGCGGGAGAGACGCGGAGGCAACGAGCAGGGTGTGCACGAGCACGGGGCCATCGCCAGGGCTGAGCGCCAGAGAGATATGCGGCTGACGTGTATCCAAACTTGCCGCCGCCGCTGGCACCCTGGCGCTCGCCCCACCACTCCCCCAGGCTGCTCTGAGTGGGCCCAGCTCCTCCTTCCCCCACCCCCCCTCCTGGACCCGCGCCGCTCGTCCTCCATTCTCCCCCTCTGCATGGTGGCTGAATTCGCCTAACGTGCCCCGTTTTGCTCAACTCACCAGCGCAGTCCCTCTGCCTAGCCGCCGACGCAAAAAAAGATCCAAGCTGGTCGCGTCTCAGCAAGGCCGGGCCGCCGGAGCTATCCAAGTCCCCCAAATCCCGCGTGCCCCAGGGCTCCTTGACGCCACCAGCCTGCACGCTCGAGGTGGGGACGGATGCCACGACACCCGACGGAGAGGGCACCTATCTCCTACAGTGGAGGCCAGTCCACAAGAAACCTTCCACGATAAACAAACCCTGAGACTCCAAGACTTCCATTGTTTTTTGGTGTGGGAACGCCGCGCTTTCCACAGCAAAACCGTGGAAACCCAAGAAACCCCGGGCACCCTGGAGGCAAGCAGGGTGTTTCTTGGCATGGGTCTCCACTGTATCCAAACTGGTCGCGTCTCAACAATATCGGTCCGTCGGAGCTATCCAAATCCCCAATCCCCAGTGCCCCAGGGCTCCTTGGCGCCACCAGCCTGCACGCTCGAGGTGGGGCCCGATCTCACGAAACCCTGCGGAGAGGGCACCATCCCCTATCCCTGCTTACGGCGTTATAGATTGGACAGCGGGGCACAGGCTGTCCCAGTGGGAACAAGATTGATGTCTGACGATGTTGAGCGTCAGGTGACTCCAGCAAACCGCACGGCGTCCCCCAAGGCCCCCGCCTTTCCGACCACCGGTGTCAGCGTTGCGGCCTCGTCTTGGCACGCCCGAAACTCGCCATCGCTCGGACGTCCATTGCCCGTGCATTTTTCGGTTTCGTGTATGCTTTTTGTTGCCAGATGATCCAGGATGCTGCTCGATGGTCCTCACCGAGAAAAAAAAAACGCACACGTCCGAGCAATGACAAAGACAAGGATACGGGAGAAGTGGGTACGATGCCCAACAACAAATGCTGCCCAAACCATGCAGCCTCCGCCGCCGAGCGTGCGACTTGTCGTCGTAAGTGGGCAACTTCCGCGGTAACACCGGTAGCGAGCCCAGCTCAAAATGGGCAGGAACTGTTGTTGATCTTCGTGCCCGTTGTTTTCGTACCCACCTCGATCGCGGCATAGACAGAGCGCGCTGGGAGGGAGCCAGGGGTCTGAACTGGATGGGCCCCGAGAAGATCGGTCCAGAAGGGGCACGAGGGCAAATCCGTTCAGGATCGTTCCCCGGACCCCTGGGGGTCGATCCGATGTTTGACATCCCTGGGGCCGCACACGGCCCCCGGGAGAGCGGGCAAAAACAAAGAAGCTTCCCGAGCCCAGCGCCTCGAGCCCCTCCCCTCCCCGTCCTGCTGGCCGGAACCAGGGCTGGGCCGCCGGAGGCCCCCCGCCGACTCCACCTCCGGTCGCACCGATCGTCAGCACAGGCAGAGCGCGCGACGAGGACCCGGCCAAACGGGGGGGGGGGGGGGGGGGCATTTCTTCGCTACCCCCCCGTGTGGGGCGCTCTCGCCCCGCTGGGGAAACCACAAGGTGGTGATACCGCTACCGCCTGGACCTCCCCCGGGGCGCGTTCTCACCAGCAGTTCGAAGCGAATCCAGCGGCGGCGACGAGGGCCTCCCAGGAGGCCCAAACAGGGGAAAACGGCCGAAGGGTAGCGGCATGGGCACCTTCTCCACCTCTGGCCACCGGCCGGGCCATGAGAGTGCACCCGGCGCGGCCTCGAAGGGGACGCGTTGGCTTCCCATGGGCAGGGGCGGCCCAGCGCAGCGGAGGGCCCTTCCGGGCGTCGGCGTCGCGAGCGCGACGGCCGCTCGCGACGCCGGGCAACGGCAGCCATTCGAGCGCAGGGAAGGCACGGGTCTCACGGCCGCACCCAGGACAGAAGAGCATCCTCCAAGAGCATGAGACCTTCGCGCAAAATGCGACTCTCGCCTCAGCGCCGCGCGCAGTCGCCGTTGAACAATTCAAGAGCTTCACGGATTGAGGGCGGGTCGTTTTCAACATGTAGTTCGGGGCTCAGCGCCGCGCGCGTTGGAAACAGTTGCGCGAGCTTCACGGAATGAGGGCGGCTCCTTTTCAAACTGTGGGTTTCGCTTTACGTAGCGCCGCGCTGGAGAACATCCGCGGGTACCCTCCCCAGGACATCCAGCAAGCGCGACGAACATGAGGGTGCCCTCCCAGAGCCGACCCCGATCTTACGCCTTGGTCCGGCTGTGCGTGAGATGACATAGCGACGCCAGTGTCGGTGAAGACGGCCCCGCTTTTCCACGTCGCTCCCCTGTCCTGGGGGGAGCCAGCAGCGGGGGTCGCGGCAGCAGGAGGATAATGATAACGGCAGGAGACTGGAGGCTGGGCAGGGAGAGCAGGATGAGACATGAGTGGAGGGAAGGGTCTCGGTTAATGGTGACACATCTAAAGGATAGAGAAGAGAGAGAGAGAGAGAGAGAGAGAGAACAACAAACAACCAAACAAATAGAGAGATAGAGAGGGTAGTTAACTATGTGTATATAGACAGAGAGATAGAGAGAGAGAAAGAGAGATGGAGAGAAATGGACAGAGGGAGGGAGAGCGAGAGAGATAGAAAACAAAGCGTGCTTGTCGGACGTCTCGGAGTCTGGAAGTCTGATCCACAAGGATACGAGGAAGATGTGTGCGCAGCTGCCAAGGAACTCTTGGAGGTCCAGCGGCCGCGGGCCCTTGGGGAAGCGGAGGACGCGGAGGAGAAGGAGGAGGCGGAGGAGCACGACGACGACGACGACGGCCGACGGCCGAAAAACGAAAGCGACGACCATGGACCAAGGTCAGGACATTTCGAGCCTCGGGGCCTTGGATCCCTCGGCCCCCGCAACAGACGCGGAACGAAAAGTGACCGTCAAAGAGATCAAACGGACTCGGCCTCTGAGCAGTCTTCCTGGGGGGCCCTGGGGCCCGAGAACGGCCTCGCTGTGGCCGCACGCGCGGAAGGACCCGAGGCTCGATACTGTCGAGAGCCTCCCCAGACCCCCGACGTCATGATTTTTGTCATAGCGTCCACCCCCAGAGGTCTCGACCCATTCCCCAGGACCGGATCTTCCTCCTGAGCAACTTTTTGACGGTCCCGAGAGCCGGTGAGGGCCCCCAGAGGCCGAACATCGGGGAACACCTCGCGTCGTGTTTTTTGTATACCTCGAGGGGGTGTGGGTCTGGAGGTCTTGTGGCGGCGGCGACGAGAAAGAGGACGACGCAGACGACGATGGGGGAGAACGGTGGCCGCGGTGCTGGCTGGCGGCGGGCCGTCAGCGGGCAGCAAAGGAGATTTTTTGGGGGTGGAACGGGCCTGGAGCAGCTGCAGCTGCTTCGAGATCAGGAGGTTCTCCTCCGGCGAGGGGGGCGGGAGCGGTGCCCCCCGGAGGGCGGAAGGGTAGAGGGCGGAAAATCCACTCCCATAAAAACCACCCCTGCAGGCGAAGCCGTTTAGCAAGCGCCCCCAAGGAATGGATCGAACATTGCAGGGCTGTTTCGTAAACGCCCAGGGCCGTCAAGTAAACGCCAATTGTCGGGGTCTGGGTTGATGCTGCTCTCATCGTACTTAAGGACCATATCCCAAAAATAATTTCGAGCACCCAGAAAACGATCGAAACAGTGCGAACGAGTATCACCTCCCAGGGCTCGACACGTGAAAACCTTCCAGTTTCGGTACTTTCTTGGTGCTCGCATTGTCCTGGTGATCAAAGCTAAAGTAGGCTGGAACATCACATAAGCATGGGTGTTTGTTCCTTCCTTGAAAAGGGGGCCGTTTTGTAAACGCCAACTGTCGGGGTCTGGGTGGCTTGTCCTCAGCTCTTCCTCCCTTGAGTGAGGCGGGGGCGCGGCGAGGAGGCCCCCCGACGACCGCCCCAAGCCCCGCGGAGCGGCGCCGTGTCCTCCTCCTCCTCCTCCTCCTCCTCCTCCTCCTCCACCTCCTCCTCCTCCTCCTCCTCCTCCTCCTCCTCCTCCTCCTCCTCCTCCTCCTCCTCCTCCTCCTCCTCCTCCTCCTCCTCCTCCTCCTCCTCCTCCTCCCTCCTCCTCCTCCTCCTCCTCCTCCTCCTCCTCCCCTCCTCCTCCTCCTCCTCCTCCTCCTCCCTCCTCCACCTCCTCCTCCTCCTCCTCCTCCTCCTCCTCCTCCTCCTCCTCCTCCTCCTCCTCCTCCTCCTCCTCCTCCTCCTCCTCCTCCTCCTCCTCCTCCTGGGCCGTTCTCTCGGCATCTGGGACGGCACCTCAAGGGTAGCCAGCGAGAGGGGCTTCTGAGACCGCGGCGCCGACTTTGAGACTTCGAAGAGGGCGGGTGGAATCGCAATGTGGCGACCATGTGGACGAAGCCGAGCGGGCTTGAGAAATCGGCATCGCCCGTCTCCAAAATCCTTTTTCCCTGGGGCCCCTGTTGGAACCGCATGAGCCTAGTGGGGACCCGGGGCCGTCAAGAAACGGCCGGGGATGAACAAAAACGGCCTCTCGAGATGGTCGGGACTTCTGGTGACCCCGTGTTCAAGAACAGTGCGCCGAACCTCTGGCGAGGACGAGGGGAGAGGGGGGACGCGAAGGGAGAGAGGGAGGAAGACCTTTTCCTCGTCCTCATCCACCTCTGCGTTCACCTCCTCCTCCTCCTCCTCCGCGTCCTCCGTCCTCACTCACCTCCTCCTCCGTCCTCATGCCGCGTTCACCTCCTCTGCGTTCACGTCCTCCTCCTCCTCCTCCTCCTCCTCCTCCTCCTCCTCCTCCTCCTTCTCCGTCCTCATTCACCTCCTCCACCTCCGCCTCTTCCTTCTCATTATCCTTCACCCCTTCTGCCTCCTACTCTCCCTCCCCGTCGTGAGAGGACCCAGGCACGGGCCCCGGCGTCGTGACTCTCCACGGCGTTGACGCAGGGGAGCCTCGGCCCCTTCCTACAGGACCCGCCCTTCAACCCGAGCCGTTGTCTGGATGACCCAGGGGCAGGCAAGGGCCCCACGGAGGCCGAACATCGCCGAACACCTCGGGTGATTTCTTCTGCACGACTCCAAGGAAATCCTTCTCCTCCTCCTCCTCCGCCTCCTCCTCCTCCTCCTCCTCCTCCCCCTCCTCCCTCCTCCTCCTCCTCCTCCTCCTCCTCCTCTCCTCCTCCTCCTCCTCCCCTTCCTCCTCCTCCTCCTCCTCCCTCCTCCTCCTCCTCCTCCTCCTCCTCCTCCTCCTCCTCCTCTTCTCCTCCTCATCCTCCTCCTCCTCCCCTCCCCCTTTCCCTCCCCCCCCTCATCCTCCTCCTCCTCCTCCTCCTCCTCGTCCTCGTCCTCGTCCTCGTCCTCGTCCTCGTCCTCGTCCTCGGCATCGTCTTCCTCGTCCTCGTCCTCATCCTCCTCTTCCTCCTCCGCCTCCTCCTCCTCCATTCCTTCTCCTTCTGGTTCACTTCTCCATGTCGCACCTCGAGGCCAGATTTTAGGACTGGCCGGGCTTTTCGCCCTCACCACAAATGACTCTGAACCTTCAAAAATGACATCAGCTTCACGGATGGAGGGCGGGTGGTTTTCAACATGTGGCTCTCGCCTTAGCGCCGCGCACATTCATTCGTCAAATTTGCAACGGCTTCACGGATCGAGGGCGGAACCTTTTCAGCATGTGGCTCTCGCCTTATTGCCGCGCACATTCGGTTTAAACATTTGCAAGAATTGTGCATATTGAGGGCGGGTGCTTTTCAACATGTAACTCTCGCCGTAGCGCGGCACACATTCGTTTTCAACATCTGCAAGGGTTTCACGGATTGAAGGCGGGTGGTTTTCAAACTGTGGCTCTCGCCTTAGCGCCGCGCACACTCGTTTGAAACCTTTGCAAGAATTTCACGGGTTGAGGGCGGGTGGCTTTCAACAATGTGGCTCTCGCCGTAGCGCCGCGCGCTTTCGTTTGAAACCTTTGCAAGAGTTTCACGGACCCCCATGATCAACGTACCAGAACTTGTGTTTTGGAACGGTTGAGGATTATGCGGGCGCAACAGCTATGTTGACTCGCTGTGTTGAAGTCCCCAAAATGGCATTCTGGCACGATTCTGGATCGTCAAGACGCAACAGTCAGGTTGATCCGTGGCGTTGGAATCCCGAGAGCAATTCTTTGGCATGCTTCAGGATCTTTAAACAGTTGTCTTCCAGCGAGGCAGTTCCCTGAATGGAAAAGAACCGCTGTAGAAGCCTGTGAAGAGGGAGCTTGAAGAGAGGGTTAGTTCCAACATCGTTGATGACCCTTAGGTTTCCACTTGTCCTCCTCCTCATCCTTCTCCTCCTCCTCCTCCTTCTCCCCCTCCCCCTCCTCCTTCTCCTCCTCCTCCCCCTCCCCCTCCTCCTCCTCCTCCTCCTCCTCCCCCTCCTCCTCCTCCTCCTCCTCCTCTTCCTCCTTCGCCTCTTCCTCCTCCTCCTCTCCTCCTCCTCCTCCTCCTCCTCCCTCTCCTCCCCCTCCTCCTCCTCCTCCTCATCCCCCTCCTCCCCCTCCCCGTCCCCCTCCTCCTCCCCCTTCCGGCTCTCCTTTTTCTTATACTTAATTTCTCCCTGTCGCACCCCGGCACCAGTTTTTAGGGCGGGCCGGTCGTTTCGCGTGAGACTTCCTCACCAATTATGATTCTGAAGCTGAGAAAATTGACAACAGCTTCAGATATTGAGTTCGGGCCGTTTTCAACATGTGGCTCTCGCCTTAGCGCCGCGCACACGCATTCATAAAAATTACAAGAGCTTCACGGATTGAGGGTAAGCCGTTTTCAACGTGCCATTCTCGCCTTAGTGCCGCGCAACCGTCGTTCAGAAATGTTTGCAAGGGTTTCACTGATTTAAGGCGGCTCCTTTTCAACATGTGGCTCTCGCCGTAGCACCGCGCACGCTCGCTCATAACACTTGCAAGAGTTTCACGGATCGAGGGCGGGTGGTTTTCAAAATGTTGCCCTCGACTTAGCGCCGCGCACGTTCGGTTTTTGTAGATTTGCAAGAGCTTCACGGATTGAGGGCAGTTCTTTTTCAAAATGTGGCTCTCGCCCAAGCGCCGCGCACATTCGTTTTTTTCAACAGTTTCCAAAGTTTCACGGGTGCCCACCATCAACGTACCAGAAATTATGTTTTGGCAGGATTCAGGATTATGCGGGTGCAAAAATTAGATTGGTTCTCTGTGTGGAAATCCTAGGCGAGGCGTTCTGGAAAAATTCAGGATCGTCAAGACGCAACTGTCAAGTTGATCCGTGGCGTTGGAATCCCGAGAACAATTCTTTCGCATGCTTCAGGGTCTGCATACGTTCATACGGGCGTCTTCCAAAGAGGCAGTTCCATCAATGGCGATGAAACGTTGTACGGGCCTATGAAGAGGGAGCTTGGAGGGAGGGTTTACTCCAATCTTCGTTGATGACTCTTGGGTTTACACTGGTCCTCCCCCTCCCCCTCTTCCTCCTCCTCCTCCTCATCCTCTTCCTCCTCCTTCTGGAAGACCGGCTCTGGTCCCATCCAGGGGGCGCCTGGACCCCAGAATGCCGAGGCGGATCCGGTCTCGGACGAAGGAGGCCCCCGGGAGGCCCCGAAAAGGTTAACAGAAAAACAGCGCGCACTCACAAACATTGATTTGGGCGTGGTAGTGCCAAGGAGCTGGAACCGCACGCGGCTAGAATCACAGGTGGAACACGTGGAGGCCACGAGCTGGATCGACATGCAAAGGACCAGCGCGCCTGGCCGTACGAGGGCCGAGCGCAGGAGCGGCACGTGGCCTTGTATATCCAACTCTCGCCCAGGCGAGCCACGTCATGTACATCCAGCTTCAACGAAGACTCCCCCCCCCTCTCTTCCACGGAGAGGGGTCTGGGTGCGGCAGATTCATGTCTTGACTCCTGCGTTGGTTTATCACGCCGCGTGGATATTTCAACCTTGCCCGAACGCTGATGCCGGCTGTGCTCGCTGTCGGCCGATTCCGGGCCGCTGGCGGCGTTCAGCCTGGAGAGCCCGCGACAGGGTCGCCGCCAGCGTAAGCATGGCACGAAAGCACCGAGGCAGACTCTCTCCCCACACATCCGATGTAGCGTTTTTTTCTCAACGTGCCTCGAGGTCTAGACCCCAGGGACTGGCTTCGCACCCCGAGCCGCCCTCTGACGGTACAGAAGGCTCAGCAAGGGCCCCAGGAGCCCGACAACTGCAAAACAACTTCGGGTCGTGATTCTTGCTCGACGCCAGAGGAATCTGAGCCCTCCTCCTCCTCCTCCTCCTCCTCCTCCTCCTCCTCCTCCGCATCATCATCATCATCATCATCATCATCATCATCATCATCATCATCATCATCATCATCATCATCATCATCATCATCAGCAGCAGCAGCAGCAGCATCATCATCATCATCATCATCATCATCATCATCATCACCTTTCTCCTCCTCCTCTTCTTCCTCCTCCTCCTCCTCCTCCTCCTCCTCCCCTCCCCCTCCTCGTCCTCCTCCACCACCACATCCTCCTCCACCACCTCCTCCTCCTCGTCTCCTCCTCCTCCTCTTTCCTCACAGTCGGACCCTGGCATCCTGCGGCGCCCTTGGGGTCAGAATGCCGTGGCGGATCCAGCCGTTGCCGCGAGACGCCGCCCGGAGGTCCCCCAAAAAGCAAAAGTCTCATAACCCAGAGATTCGATGTCTCGAATTTTTGGTGCGCGCGATTCGCGGAAAGCCCGACCCTTTCCCGAGTGGAGGGAGGTTCATCCTCAATCGTTGTTTGATGGACCCGGGGCCCGGCGAGGGCCCCTAAATCGTCGAACGAACAACACGTCGTGATTGTCCCACAGCTGTGGTTTAGCATCAACCTGGTCAGAAGGACTGCGCGTTCATTGACGTCTGCAAGCTTTGCTGATGTGGTTGCTGCTGGTTTTCCAGAGACTGTGCGGGAGGGCATACGGTGATCATCGTGCATTCACGTCGTCTACAGGCAAGAGTGATCCCTGGCAAGAGTGACCTTCGTGGTGCGCGGCTGAACGGGGGACGCAGGGGGAGCCAAACACGGGCGCGCAAGACGCT
The DNA here is from genome assembly GCA_963575745.1 of Prorocentrum cordatum. Lineage (NCBI taxonomy): Eukaryota > Dinophyceae > Prorocentrales > Prorocentraceae > Prorocentrum > Prorocentrum cordatum. The sequence continues at coordinate 89,796 of CAUYUJ010002202.1, read as the reverse complement.
ACTATCGCATCGCACTTGGCGACCAGGGGGGCCCCAGTGGGCGCGCACCAGAGGTCACTCTGGCGAAGGGTCACTCTTACGTGCAGTCGCATGTCTGGGGTCGGCGATATGCCCGGGAATGTCTGGGGCGGCGCGAGCCCCCCGGGCCTTCTCGCTCAGCCGGAGGAGGTACGTCTGCAGGGGCTGGCCGCTCATGCCCAGGTACGCGCCCCCCCCCCGCAGGGCTGCCTTCACGGCCTCGCGGCATGTGTGCAGCAGCGGCTCCGCGTGAGGCCGGGCGCGGCAGGGCGAGGAGGGCCGTGCAGATTCCGAGCTCCGGCCTTCCAGGAGCTGCGTGGGTCTTCCTCGAAATCCTGGCGCCCAATTTTTTTTTCGAGCCAGGCGTTTTCGCCCGGTCAGGGGCCTCGTGGCCGTCACAAATCGATCCGGCTGGAGAACTGGCTGGCGCAGAAAGATGGGGTGTGGGGCTTACGGATCTGATCTTCACGATGTTGCATTTTTCGTGGGTTCCGAGCTCGAACTTCGAGGATCGAGGGCTTATAAAGGCATCGGGCTCGGAACATTGAGCTCCCCCAGGTAGCCCTGGCTGGCCTCAGCGAGCCAGCCGACCGAGTATTTCCAGCCGGCCTCAACAGGCTCCCCGAGTGGCCCTATGCGGTCTGAACATCTCAACCCTGGGGCGCGGAGCGCCCCAAGGGCGCAGGCAGCGCCAGGGTGTTGAGACCGTCCTCGGACTGCTCGGGGGGGGCCTGTTGAGGCCATCTGGGAAAGGGCACATTGGGGCCAGCTGGGGCTACCTGGGCCTGGGGAACTGCGCAAGACGAGACGCTGGCCCTGGAGAAGGACGCGGCACTTTCGGGGCCCGCTCAGTGAACATATCAAAGCATCGGATCCCTGGGGCAGGCGCAGATATGGCTGGTGTTCCTATCGGGTGCCCAGGGGCCCCCGACACCTTTCCCTGGGGGCGGTTCTGCTTCCAGTACTTACGACTTGGTGGTCCCAGGGCCCGAAAGCGGCCTCCTGCGTGCCGCGATCGACAAAATCACATCGTCGGAGGTCTGGGGATGGATGCCTTGAGTTGTTTCTCTCGCGCGGCAACGGGCTCCGCCAGAGCCGCGCTCTTCGCACGAACGGCAAGCGCCGCGCCTGTTGTACCTTACCGAGCGTTTTTTGGCATGTCTGACGCCTCTGAGGGCCTCCCGGGAGATCACCCCAAACCTCTGAGAAGTGACCCTAGGCTCTGATGAGTGGTTCGCGGCTGCTTCAGGGGGGTAGGGGGGGGGCAAGGGCCTAAATACAAGTGTGCGGGCCCACGCCGAAAGGACCCCCTGTTGGCCCGCACCAGGAGGTCACTCCGACGAAGGGTCACACTTACGCGTAGCCGACCCTCGTCGCCCTTGGAGGCCATGCCATCCTCGCGCCGGATAGAAAGACTCGAGAGAGCCACGCCGTGGGGAAACAAACAACACAACGTCGGATGCATAGGCCTGGGGGCGGGGCCCCACGAAACCTCCAATTGTTTTCTCGACGAGGGGGGTCCTAATGGCACCTCGAAGGCGTCGTACACAATGCAAACCGGTACGTCGCAAGCATCTCGTGCCTAGACCGCTGTCCGCTTTGCAGGGCTGGTGAGTACCGCTGTTACTCTGCAACGTCGAGCGGGCGAAAACAGGCAGCTGGTGCATGGGTTATTCGTTAGGCGGGCTCAAGTGCCTATGAGCATGAGGAAGAACGCTTTGGCAATACTAAACGAGAGGGGGAATAGCAGGCGGGAGTCCTCCCGCCCTGTCCACTTGCCATTGCATACTACCGAAAGGCTAGATCTAGCTTGTCGGCTTCCCTGGGCACACCACCCAGGGACGCCAAGGGCAGCGGGTCTCTGACTGACTGCATCGGCCACCAGCGTCGCCATCAGCATCAGAGGGCGGGAGGGGGGGACGGGAGCGGGCGTCAGTGAGGCCCAGCGAGGACGAGTGGCGACGCCAATGTTCCTCCCTCCCCCCTTGTCCTCACCCAGAGCGCGTGCGCGCCCGCTGGGGGGAGAGCGAGGAGGAGGGAGGAGGAAAGCAGGAGAGCGAGGAGGAGGAGGAGGAGGAGGAGAAGGAGAAGGAGGAGGATATCGAGGAGGAATGGGGGAGGAGGGAAGGAGCGAGGGAGGCAGGGAGGGAAGCAGCGAGGGAGAGAGAATGGGGGGGAGAGAGGCTGGGAGCGAGGGAGGGAGAGAGAGGCAGTGCGCGCAGGAGCGAGGGGGATAGTGGGCAGAGGTTGCGCGGCGGCCCACCAGGCCAAAGCGGTGAAGCGGGCTCATATCGCCAAGTCGCCATGGCGGGCGCAATACATCTCCCACCGCCCCCCCCCCCCACACACACACTCCATGCAAGAACGAGTGGAGGCCGATGGAAGATGGAGGGGGAGGGAGGGAGGAGGGGAGGGAGGAGGGAGGCAGGAGGGAAGACGGAGGGAGGGGGTCGACCTCCTCCTGCTCCTCCTGTTTCTCTTTCTCTTTCTCCTCCTCCTCCTCCTCCTCCTCCCTCCCCTCCTCCCTCCCCCGCCTCATCCCCTTTGTCCTTCTTCTCATTCTCTCTCCGCTTCCTCCTCCCTCTCCTCCTTCTCCTCCTCCTCCTCCTCCTCCTCCTCAACCCTCCTTCCTCCACCTCACCTTCCTCCTCCTCATCCTCCTCCCTCCACGTCCCTCTTCCTCTTCGTTTCGTTTGGAGCAGTTTAAGGCGAGCTTTTCGGGTTTCATGCACATGCGATTGCGGACTTACATGCACCTGCCATTACAGCAGACGGGCATTGTGCAAGACCTCCTCAAGAAGGGCACTGGCTGCTAAACCCAATATTTTGGAGAGGCGGGTGGAGAGGAGGGATTTGTGGTCCTCCTCCCCGTCCCCGTCCTCCTCGTTCTCGGCCTCGTCCTCCTCCCCTTCGCGAGCCTTAAGCTCATCTTGCACGCCGGACAGCTCCTCCCCGCAGCTCTCCATCTCTGCGGAGCAGGCGGCGGCGGTGTCTGAATACAGCCCTGCCGGCGGAAGGGGTTGGAGAAGGGGGGGTAAAGGGAGGATCACGACTCACGACAACGGCGGACGACGACGAAGATGACAAACGAAAACGGACGTTGACGAATGACGACGGACGCCGACAGACGGACGACGACAGAGGACAACGCGCCACGACAGACGACGACGACGATGACGACGATGACGACGACGGAAGGACGGACGGACGGACGGACGGACGGACGGACGGACGGACGACGATGAAGATGATCGACCTCCCGACATCTCCTGGATGGTTTTCTGGCCACGACTTCCAAGTGGATCCAGCCGTAGCGACGAGAGCGACCATCGAGGGCCTTCAGAAACACATGCCCCACAACATCGAGCTCTCGACCTTCGGCGACAACGACGACGAACGAGGGACGAAGTACCACGACGACGGATGACGACAACGGACAACACGGGCGACAACGGCGGCGACGGACGACGGACAGCGACGACGACGCTGGCGGACGACGGACGACGACGACGGCAACGACGGATGACAGACAGGCGGCGATGGACGACGGCCGATGTCGACGACGACGGACGACGATGAAGGCGACGGACGACGACGGCGGAGGGCGACGACGACAGCGCCGACGTCGACGAGCGTAAGGGTGCAATGTTGAAGGATAGCATCAGCGCGCACGTGCGCGGCAACCGTCGGCATTCGGGCACGAGAGCCGCCCAGGGCAGCGTGCGACGCAGCCTGCTCCAGACACCCGGCGTCGAGCTTCCTTGTTTTCATTCGGTCGGGCGTGTCCTCCTACAGGTGGTTTTTGGACGAACAATAAAAATAATCAAACAATAATCAAACAGATCAAACAAATTCGAAAATCGCCTCCAGATAAGTTTTTAAATTATGTTTGAACATTCCTCCCGTGGAGGGACACGCCCGACTTAAAAGTAGCCCCCAGAGGCCCGGGCCCCTTCTCTGGGACCGGCTCCTCGACCCGAGCGGCTCTCTGACTGGAGGCCTCCTAGGTGGGGTCGGAGTGGACGGGGTCGCAGGACCGCACCGCATCGCCGATCCATCGGCGACGCATCGGCGATGCACCGGTGATGCACCTGCGGTGCTTCGTCGACGTGGGCGACGCATGGGCGACGTCGACGTGAAGCAAATCGGACTCCGCATCGAGTCGCGTCGGCGATGCACCAGCGATGCGGCGCGATTCTCCGACCCCATCTACTCTGACCCCATCTTGGAGGCCTAGAACGAAGTACCCCCCCTAGAGGTCTGGCCCATTCCCTGGGACCAGCTCTTCAACCCGAGTCGTTCTCTGACGGCCCCGGGCTGGGTCGTGGCTCTCAGAGGTCGAAGTTCATCACGCACCTCCGGGTCAGAGAAAAACGCCATGAACATAAACGTCTGGCGCTCCACGCAGAGTTCTTGAATCTGCGCTGGATCCCCCTCCCTGGCGGCGCCGGAGACGCTGGAGCGCACCAGCGGCGGCGCCGGAGGCGCCGACGGGGGGGCCCAGCGCGGATCCAAGAAATCCGCGCCGAGCGCCAAACGTTTATGTTACTGTTGGGTCGGGCATGTCCTCCTACAGGCAGATTTTGGAGAGAAGTAACAAATTCAACTAGTAATCAATACTCAAAACTAGCAGAGAAGTGTCGAAACATCGTCCCCAACTTTTTTGTTTGACTATTTTTGAATATTCCTCCTGTAGAGGTACATGCCCGACTTAATGTTAATGGCGATGTCTTCTTCTTCGAGCGTCGTGTCTCTCCCTCAACGGCGCGAGGACGCCGTGGGGACTCTGCGCCGCCCTGCTCCAGCGAGGAGCACATCGCCGCCCGCGGCGAGGCGAGCGGCCTGTTCTGCGCGCTCCCGCGACGGCGCCCCCTCGCTTTGGCGAGAAGGGCAGCCGCTCTAATTAGAGAGCCCCCCGACGGTGACGCGCCCAGCGCGGAGGAGGAGGCGGAGGAGGAGGAGGAGGAGGAGGAGGAGGAGGAGGACCCCCGACGGCGACGCGCGCAGCAAGGGCGGCTCCCACGCCCAAAGACGTCCTGCTCATTGTTTTCAGGACGGGGGCCCCCCGAGGCCTCGACCCCCCCCCGGGCCTCATCCCCCCGAGGGGCCTCGACCCCCTCCCCAGAGACCTCGACCCCCAGGAGGCCTCGACCCCCTCCCCAGAGGCCTCGACCCGCCAGGGGCCTCGACCCCCCAGAGGCATCGACACCCTCCCCGAAGGACCACCTCTTCGCTCCGAGAGTCGCTTCTGGACGGCCCCCGGGGGCGCCCGGCGAGGGTCGGCAGGGGCCGAAAACGGCCCAGAGCGGTCCCTGAGATCCGACGTTGCGAAGAAAGTGTAATATCGTACAAAAAATCACGCCCGGAGCCCTAGACCCCGTCTGTCTGCGTCATTTTCCGAAACGGATCGATTTGTACGGGTCCCGGGGCGAACAAAAATGACAACACTCGGCATGAAACAATTGAGACGCCAGGATCTCAAGGTTTCGCCGTGTTCTTTTCACGACGTGAGGGGGTCTGGACAGCACAGCGCAGGTGCGGCGGCGGCAGCGGGCGGCGGCGGCGGCGACGACCCCCCCTGGCCTGGCGGGGCGGTGGACGGCGGGGCGGTGCCCTCGCCCGAGCGTCAGGCGCGCCGCCGTGCCATGTGGGCCCTGCAGGCCCCTGGACCTCGAGCCGCCAAGGTCGAGCAGGGCTTGGTGGCGGCGCGCACCATGGTCGCCATGACGACACAGACATCACTGGGAGGAGGAGGAGGAGGAGGAGAAGGAGCAGGAGGAGGAGGAGAAGGAGGAGGAGGAGGGGGAGGAGAAGGAGGAGGAGGAGAAGGAGAAGTTGGAGGAGGAAAAGGAGAAGGAGAAGGAGGAGGAGGAGGAGGTGGAGGAGGAGGAGGAGGAGGAGGAGGAGAGGAGGAGGAGGAGGAGGAGAGAGCAAGGAGGAGGTGCAGCAGGGCTTGGTGTCGTTCTCCCCACGCCGCGACAAAACTTATCACTACGGAAGGTTGTTGGCCGTCTCCGGCCCTCGGCCTCTTGGGGGCATTCGCCCTACGCTACCTAACTTCGCGCATCGCGCCTCACTGTGCGCGACGCCGATAATGCTCGCGCACTCGCGCCGCCCCCTCGGAGAAGGGCAGCCGCTCCGGCCCAGAACGGGACATTCGAAGCGCGATTCTCTTCGCACCCCCGCGGGTGACCTACACTGGGCCTCAGGGCCGTCAAACAACGGCTCGGGACGAAGCGCGGGTCCCTGGGAGGGGACGCGGAAGGAGTCACAGCGTCGGATGTCTGGTCAGGGGGTGGCGGGAGAGAGGCGGCCTTCTGACATGGGCGGGGGCTTCGACAACGGCAGGTGGCTTCTTGAAGGGTATCCAGGACTCTGATGAGCCTTCTGGAGGCACGCGGGCGCCTCTACGAATGTCCCTGCCTTGAAATAAGAAGCCCCCCGCCTTCTTAGAAAGCGGCCCCCCTTCGCCCCCCCCCGCCATCTTAGAAAGCGGCACCAAACTTGGGGATGAGAGAAAGAGGAAGGGAGGGAGGGAGAGAGGGAAGGAGGGAGGGAGATGGTTCCAGGATCGAGGTCACGGAATATTTTCTTTGCCTTCCTCTGAATATCCATGGAGGGGCACGATCGCCGTGGCAAGATTCCTCCACGGAACTCACTTCAGGGCGAACGCACCCCTGGACTGGGTGGGAGCCTGCTCTCGAGGGAGGACGAGAAAGGCTGAGAGAGAAAGGGGCGGGAGGAGGAATTAGACTGACGAGTATGATGCAAATGATCATGCTGATGCTGATGATGCTGCTGGTGATGATGATGCTGGCGATGATGATGCTGATGATGGTGGGGACGATGATGACGGTGATAATCATGAGCACATGAACATGTTGACGATGATGATGACGATGAAAGATGATTATGGATATGATTACAATGATGATGCTGTTGCTGATGATGCTTTTGCTGATGCTGATGAAGGTGATGATGCTGCGGTGTTTGATGATGATGAGGATGGTGGTGATGATGTTGGGTCGCATGAAAGTGATGATGAGGAGGAGGAAGATGAGGATGAGGAGGAGATCGGATGTATGTGTTTCTCACTGCGGGACCCCACGAAGTCTCGACCCTGTCTGCGGGACTTGATTTTCATCCTGAATTATTTAATTAAAGGCCCTGGGGCCCGGAAAGGACCCCCCACAGGCCGGACAAGAAATTTCCGTCCTGCTTCTTTGCTACAAAAAAACGGTGCGTGTCTGGGGAATGGAAAGGAGGGAAAAGGGAGGGATGAGGGAGCCTCTGGACCCCCTCCTTCGGCTTCCAACTCCGCCATGGCAGTGCTTTTCTTGGAGGCGCGCCCAGCTTCGGCCCAGAGCGCCACGGCCTCGCGTGCGAGCTCGTCTGCTGCAGGGTGTTGGGCGCTGTTCACCCCTTCCAGGGAAGCTTGGCGCATCCTCGCAACCTCGGCCCGATCTCCATGGAATTCCTGGACGGAACGCAATTCGGGAGATGTCAGGGGGTCGATTTTAAAGAGGAGGCGAGCAATTTCTCGGATGGGGTCGGCGGTTCTACAAAGTTCGAACCTGCATGCTATTACTATAGGCACTTCTGATGACCTCCAGTTTGGGGGCACGTGGGGCTCTGTAGAGTCCATGAGGGAAGCAGGCGGTGGACGAGAGATGTGCTGTTGTTGTAAATAATAACTGTGAAGGCGCTGATGATGAATACGACGATGCTGCTGCTGATCGGTGATGCTGCTGCTGATAATGCTGATGATGACGAATAGGCTGCTGATGGTGATGGTGATGGTGCTGCTGATACTGATAATGCTGATGCTGATGCTGCTGATGAGGATGGTGATGATGATAATGCTGATGAAGCTGACGGTTCTGATGGTGACGACGATATCTATGTACATATATATATATATATATGTATCCCCTCGCGGCTCAGCAGGGTTCAACGTTCACACGGCACAGCTCGATGAGGCCTCCGGCCCATCGGTTTCCTCTGAAGTCATCCAGGCGATGCCGTGTGCATCTGGTTGCCGTGGCCGCGCACGGGGCGGCTTCGAATTATTATCTAAGTCTGTCATGCGCTGTGGATCGGGGCGCTCTGATTTTGTCGTATCTGCAGATGCGAGCAATGCCGCCACGGATGAAAAAGCGAGGTCATCGCGTTGGTGATTCGTGCATGTGGGAAACGGAATAGCAGGGGTGGGAGGAAGCACGGACGACAGAGGAGCGCAGGATGGGGCGTGCAAGTCGGGGGGCACAAGGCTACATTGACGGACGGGGGCCTCAGACGCAACTCTAAGCGGCGATACCGCACGATCATCATGTTGAGGCACCGCGGCGGTGTCTACCAACTCGTCTGCAAGACCCTTAAGAGACGAGCTGCAGCATCGGAGCTGAATGAGGTCCGAGCGGCGCAGGTACAGGGCGCCAGGAACAGCCCAATTGGGGCGAGCAGCATCAGCGGCTCCACAATCGGTGTCAGGACGATCTTCGCCGGGAAGGTCGCCACTCAGAGCGGCGTCGGGATCGCTATCGATATGAGCAACGTGCAGAAGGACATCTGCGTGAACAGCTTCGGCAGAGGTCACTTCTTCGTGAGGGTCGTCACGATCAGCATCTTCAGGGAGAACACCAGCGAGATGATCTCGATTCGCAGGACGAGTCTGGCAAGCCTGAGGCGCACGGTCACCAGCAGGATCACGCGCGGCAGCGTGCGAAGCACCAGCTGTGGCCTGACCGTCTTCGAAGTTGGGCAGCTCCAGCTCGAAATTGATGTCGTACAGGTAGGACTCGTGACTAGCCACTCCAGCTGGCGGCTGCGGGAGAGGAGTAGTAGAGCACCCACTCGGCGGTGAAGTTGAATAATGAAGTTTGGTAATGAATTCGGACACCGTCGGCAGGCCCCAGCCGTCGCAGTAGCCCACGACCTCGGGCAAGAGCGTGGGTGGCCTCTGAGCGTGGATGATGTGCACGATGTGCGTAGCCATGCCAACGACCATAGACATTATGTCGAGCACCTGCGGCAGAAGGGATGAGAGAGAAGTCGGGTTCGCACCTTTTGGCAATATCGGGCCCAGCTGCAACACGCGCTTGCCCGATGGGACAGCATCAGGGAGGGAGTACCTCATGTACAGCATGCTGACCCACGTCGGCTTGGTGGAGCGCCTCCTGCACGCGGGCGTCCTTGACCCTCGGGAGGCGGTGCTTGGCGCGGCCTGCACGTGTGTTGACTTGGTGGAGCTGGTGAACAGCGGGGCCACCCACCCGCGGGGCAGCGAGAGCGACTGCATTACGAAGAGCGTGCGATTGAACTCCGTTCCCGAATTGAAGGTGAGCGTGAACGCGCATGCCATGCACAACGTCGCGAACATGAGGGGCCAGAGCAGCTGGAACCAAGACATGCTTAAAACCGCAAGGGACCTCCCGGAGATAGCCGCGAGCACGGCCACGTTCGCGGCGGGCTTCACGGCGTGCAGCAGAGCGGCGATGCGGCATCACCGCGAGCGTGGAGACGATGAAGACGAGCAGACGCCACACCGGTGGGCAGCGGCGCACACCATTGCATGCTGTGAGTGGAGCGCGTGCGGGGCTCTGGCCTAGCAACATGTGGCTTGAGCCAAAATGACTAATGAGATGTATATATATATACATACATACATACATACATACATACATACACCTATATATACGACGAGCACGCTCAGAATATGTTGAAGATGATAATGATGCATATGACCATGATGACGATGATGATGTTGGGTGGCGACGACAATGATGGTGATGATGACGATGCTAATGATGATGCTGTGATGTCGATGATGGTGTATGGGATGAGCATGGTGATGCTGATGACGATGTTGATAATGATAATGATGATTCGTCTGATGATGAGTGTGATGATGATCATGAGGAGGAGGAGGAGGAGGAGGAGAGGGAGGAGGAGGAGGAGGAGGAGGAGGAGAAGGAGGAGGAGGAGGAAAGGGAGGAGGAGGAGGAGGGGGAGGAGGAGCAAGGGGAGGAAGTCGCATCGCTCCTCTTCCTCGGAGGAGGAGGAGGAGGCTTTGCTGCCTAGATCACAGGGGGGCTGCTGTGAGGATTAGCCCGCCAGCTGTCCAGACCCTACTTGTGAGCAAAGGGACGACGATGATAAGGACGATTATTTTCCATTCCGCTGAACGAAGCGCACGTCACTGCATGAATGCAGAATTTCACGTTGTCCTGGTGCTCTTTCAGAGTAGGGCGTCTGTCTTCTGCTTCGCAACCTGGGGTGCACGCGACTACTGCTGCTGCAACTCCTGCTGCCACTGCTGCTGCAAATCCTGCAGCTGACCGTCCTCCAGTCTCCTCCGTATTCCCTCTCCTCTTTCTACACCGCGTGCGCGCCTGCTTCGCGAACTCGTAGAGCTCCAAGTCCAAGCGGTTGGCGTCCCGCATCTGCTCCTGGGGGGGCCGGGGGAGGGCCCTCGCAAACCGCGCGCGCACCTGGCGCTGCGCACCCCTCGCCGCTCCTCCTCCTCCTCCTCCTCCTCCTCCTCCTCCTCCTCCTCCTGCTCCCCCTCCTCCTTCTTTCTCTTCTCCTCCTCCTCCTCTTTCTCCTCTCCTCCTCCTCCTCCTCCTCCCTCTCCCCCCCCCCCCCCCTCTCCTGCCTCCTCCTCCTCCTCCTCCTCCTCCTCCTCCTCCTCCTCCTCCTCCATTCGCTGTCCTTGTGAATAACTTCTCCCTGTCGCACCCCGAGGCCAGTTTTTAGGGCGGGCCGGGCGTTTCGCTTGAGACTTCCTCACCACTTATGATTCTGAAGCTAAAACAGGGGCAACGGTTTCACACAGGGAGGGCGGTGGTTTTCAAAATGTGGCTCTCGCCTTTAGCGCGGCGCACATTCGTTTTCAACATTTGCAAGGGTTTCACTGATTGAAGGCGGGTGGTTTTCAAAATGTGGGTCTCTCCGTAGCGCGGCGCACACTTGTTTTAAACAATTGCAGCAGTTTCACGGATTCCCATCATCAAGGTGTCAGAAGTGGTGTTTTGAAAGGATTCTGGATTATGCGGGTGCAACAATTATGTTGATTCGCTGTGTTGAAGTCCCAGGAGTGGTGTTCTGGCACGATTCAGGATTGCCAAGACGCAACAGTCTGGTTGATCCGTAGCGTTGAGATCCCGAGAACAATGTTTTGGTATGCTTCAGGGTCTTCAAACGGTTGTCTGCCAAGAGGCAGTACCTTCAATGGCAATGAACCGTTGCAGGGGCCTCAGAAGAAGGAGCTTGGAAGGAGGGTTTATTTCAACATCGTTGGTGACTCTTGGGTTTACGTTGGTCCTCCTCCTCCTCCTCCTCCTCGTTTGCTCGCTCGTTGGGGCTTTCAATTTGAGCCCGTGCCAAAACAACAAGTAAATGCAACGGATTCCCGACTTGGGTCCGTGGAGGTAACGCCGCCATAATCACCCGCGACCCCCCAGGACACCCCCAACCGCCCGGCCCTGGAAAGACGGAGCTCGCAGCCGCGACAACTCGCCAGGCGAGGGCCCCGATGCCACACAGCCTGAGAAACCTCCCCGCCAGAGGCTTCCGCGAATGGGGTGACACCGATCTCCTCATCATGGTGACACAGGGGCCTGTCTCCTCATCCTCCTCCTCCTCCGCCCTACTCTTCCTCACCCATCTTCTCCTCCCTCTCCTCCTCCTCCTCCTCCCCCTCCTCCTCCTCCTCCTCCTCCCCCTCCTCCTCCTCCTCGTCTCACCCCCTCCTCTGCTCTTTTCCTCCTCCTCCTCCTGCTCATTCTCTTCCTCCTCATCCTCCGCCTCCTCCTCCCGCCTCCTCTCGCCCCCCCCCCGACCAGCCATGACGGAGTGGGCACTGCATCCAGAAGGGCGGTCACAATATTCACAGCGTGTCGAGGTGCCACGACGGTGCCCCCTCGGTGGGCCCCTCGGCCCCTCCTCCTCCTCCTCCTCCTCCTCCTCCTCCTCCTCCTCCTCCTCCTTCTGCTCCTCCTCCTCCTCCTCCTCCTCCTGCTCCACCTCGGTCGGTCGGTCGGAACCTAAGGGCTGAAAGTTCGAAGCCCAGGCAAAGATGGTGGCGAGGAAAAGGGCGGGGCAGTCCTGCAATATGATTTCATGGGACGCAATGCGCAACTCTCCCTGCGGAGAGCTGGCAAGGCTAGGACACGGGTCGCTAGCGGCAACGCGATGAAACATGCGCGCAACAATCGGAACGCAATCACACCAGTCACGGTCGTTGCGCAAGCCAGAGGACGACACGTACACCGACAGACAAGAGGGAAGAGCAAGCCAAGCGGTGTGGGGGACCAAGGAGTGCTGACACTCCCTACCCACCCTCTCAGAGTCGGTATCCAACTCCATTAAGAGCTTGCTCTCAAAGTCGAGCAAGTGTGCGGCCAAGGGGCTTAGCCTTCCCTAGCCTGCCTCAGAAGATCCAGGAAGCAAGGAGGATATGCAGGGTTGGTGCGACAAAGGGAGGAGAGTGGGGAGACTCCAATCTGAGACGTGGCCTTCAAAACTGTGAGGCTGGTGAAGCCACAAAGCAGGAATCTTACAAGTCCAAGCCACATGGATGGCAAGGCAAGTGCCCAAAAGCAGGGCGCTGTCACGCTGGGCCCAGGACCACGTGTTTTTGTTCCCCAAGGTGCACTGACCCCAAGGCTGCGTAGGACAACGGCAGTGCGCTCTGGAACCCTTAAGACAGTGAGGCCACATGGTCCTCCACCTCCTCCTCCTCCTCCTCCTCCTCCTCCTCCTCCTCCTCCTCCTCATCATCATCATCATCATCATCATCATCATCATAATCATCATCTTCGTCCTCCTCCTCCTCCGCCGCCCCCTCCCTGAAATCAAGTTCACGCAAAGTCTGACCACAACCAACATCCTACTTCTCTTCCTTCTCCTTTCCTCCGTGCTCCGCTCCTCTTCTCTCCCTCCCGATTCCTCCTTCCTGACTGCTCCTGGCTCCTTCCTCTTCTGCTCCTCCTCCGCTCTCCCTCCTCACTCCTCCTCCCCTCCTCCTCCTCCTCCTCCTCCTCCTCCTCCTCCTCCTCCACCCGTCTTGCCTCCATCTCCCAATCTCGCCATTCCTCCTCCTCCGCCTCCTCCTCCCCCTGCTTCCCCTCTTCCCGCTTCCATCTATTTACTCTCTTCCTGCGTCCCTCGTCCAGCCTCCTTCCCCTCCTCCAGTTGACTCTGTCATTTGGTCAACCTCCCCCTCCTCTTCCTCCTCCCCCTCCTCCTCCTCCTCCTCCTCCTCCTCCTCCTCCTCCTCCTCCTCCTCCTGCTGCTCCTCCGCGCTTCCTCCCTCCCTCTTCCTCCTCCTCCTCCTCCTTTTCCTCCTCCGCGTTCCTCCCCCTCCCACTTGTCGCCGTCGCCACTGCTACAGCCGCTGCCGCAGCCGCCGCCGAAGGTCGCCGGACGCCGCCGCCAGCCACCGAGGGCTCCATGGCGCTGGGCGGCAGCGCGAAGGCCCTGCACTCGTCGGTCGCCAGCCTGGAGGTGCCCGCCGCGCACTTGGTGTTGTGGACGACGCTGCCCGCCTGCGCCTCTGGCTGCGGGCCGCGAGTGGGTAGCACTGACACGAAGCCAGGGCCAGGACAACATCGGATCGGGATGCATCCTCGGGATCTCGGAACGCCGGCGTGCCTGGGGGATGCATCGAGCGCCGCGGCCGTTCCAGACCGCCCCGGAACACACCCTGAGAGCGTCCAGGAACGCTCTGGAGCGATTTATCCCGGTCCTGTCCCAATGGCGACGACAGGGCGGCGGATGTCCAGCCTGGCAGCGTGGACGACGGGGAGGGCAGCGAGGGGAGGAGCAGGACAACGAGTAAGAAGACAGGCGTGAGGACGAGAAAAAGAGCTGGAGGAGGACGAGTGCGAGGAGGAACGTGGAGGAGGAGGGGGAGGAGGAGGAAGAGGGAGGGAGGAAGCGCGGAGGAGCAGCAGGAGGAGGAGGAGGAGGAGGAGGAGGAGGAGGAGAAGGAGGAGGAGAATAATAATAATAATCGTAATAATAATAATAACAATAATAATAATACTACTACTAATAATAATAAGAATAGTAATAATAATAATGATAATAATGATAATAATCATAATAATAATAATAATAATAATACTAATAATAATAATAACGACGACGAAGAAGGACGGTAACCCGCCCGAAGTACGCAGGGCGCGCGAGTCCGAGAGTCGGCCGTCGGGCCCTCTGGGCAGCTGAGCGCCAAAGGCGGACAGGTCCGCGAAGCGCGGCGGCTCCTGCGCGCGGCTCCCCGGGCACCGCGAGCGGAGGTCGCCTCCGCCTCTGGAGCGACACCGCGGCTGCTCCAGCGGCCGAGGTCGCTCCGTACAGTCTTCGAGTGTGGTCGGAGAGGACACGCGCGAGGAGACGGACCCCCTGCGATCGGCGGCGAGCCCATGGGGGGAAACGAGAGGGGGGAAGGCCTGCTCAGAGGGCGCGGAAGTCCCGGGGCCTTCGGAGAAGTCTGCTGAGCCTTCGCCGAGGATGCAAGGAGCCCTTGAGAAGGCGCGAGGACTTCTGAGAAGTCCCGCGGCCTTCTGAGGAGGCCTTCTCGTTCTCTCTTCCCCGCCTCCCTCGCCGCCGATCCGAGGACACAGCCCTTGCCCAAGGAACGCAGAGGACGCGAAAGGCGACACTCAGGACACGACGGTACCCTTGATTTGGCAGGGTCAACCCACCAATCAAGCTCGACTTTAGGCCTGGCTCAGGCCGACGGTGGCGTTCGCTTCCGCGTCGGCGCGGCACGAGCATGCGGTATGCAGGCGCACCGTCCCTGGCCAGGCCTATCCTGGGCCCATGATCGGTGCAGCCAAGGCGCTAAAATCCCCGACCCGCGCTTGCAGGGGGCGAGAAGGCGTGTGAGATACTTGGCTGTCCCCCTCCCCCTTTCCCCCTCTCCCGCAGTCCAAGCTGCCGTTTGAAAGGGGAGGGGAGGGGAGGGTTGGGAGGGCGAGCTCGTCAAGGCAGCCCAGGGGCCTCCGGCGGCCTCTGGAGCCTCGAAATCTCCACTCCGTGGCCTCCAAGATGCCCAAGGTGCCATCTAAGCTGGTTCAGGGTGGGTTCGAACACGCCGGGGAGGCCTCCAAAACACCAACTACGGCCTCAAGACGGCCCACGAAGCCTCCAAGACGCCCCAAAATGGTTCCACGAGGACGCCCCAAAGGGCCCCGAGAAGCAAAAAACGCCAAATGTTTTAAAAGAATACGTGAGGTTTCAGCAAGTCGCTTGTTTGGTCTCAACAGCGTCCAAGATGGCTCAAGAAGCCCCCGAGATTGCTCCAAGACGGCTGAAGCAATCCCCGAGAGGGCCACAAGACGGCCAAAGACGGCCCACGGCGGCCCAAACAGGGCGCAAAATGGACCCAAGAGGGGCAACTGAAACGGAAATTTCGAACTCTCCGCCTCAGAAGGGCCACCGAGACCGCCAGCAGGCGCCCAAGAACCCCCCTAAGAGGCTCCAAAAAGCCCAAAAGAGCCCACACCCAGATGCTCCCAAACGGTCTCCAACAAGTCTCCAAAGGCCTCACCTTGGACTTCTTCCCGCTTCTGGGGGTCGCCGGAATGGCGTACGCCTTTAGGATAAAGGCCACTCTGAGTTCAGGAGGGGCTCTGATTTCGGGGCCGACAATTGGCCTAGGCCGGGGAACTGAATCGTCGCCGAGGCTCGCCGTGGCCCTTCGCTCCTTGTTCAGAGCTTCTCGTGCTTGCAGGATGACTTGATACGTTCTCCTTGTGGAGAACGCTGCCCGCCGGCGCCGTGGCTGCTGGCTGCCAGGAGGGTCACGAGCGACTTGCACAGCCAAGAGACACAACAAATCGTAGCTTTTCGTCGTTTTCGGCGTCTGGGGTCCGCTGATGGGCCCAAGGGCCGTCAACATCGAGCGGGGATGTCTGGGGTTTGGGCCCTCCTCCGCCCGGCCTGCGAAAGAAAAGAAGCAGGCCGATCGCAGGACCCCTGGCGACGACGAAGGCGAGGACGGCAACGGAAGTGGCGGCCATGACGACGACGCGGGCGCGCGCCCGGGTCCCGCGAGCACCTGCGTGGTGCTGGCCAGTTTGCGTGCTGCTTTGTCTTGCTTTCTGTTGGAATCCAGGGGGCCACTCAACCCTGCCCTTGAATGAAGGCAAGCGTTGCCACAAGCGGCTGATTGTGCGAGACCTCCGCGCGGCCTGGAACCAGCATGCGTAAAGGCAGCCGTGTCCAAGCTTACGCCTGTGCGGACATTGTGGGGGAAGTCAGCCAGTGATGGTCGTCAGTTGCAACGGTTCGACTTGGCGGCGCGCACAAAGGGAGCGGAGCGAGGGATGGCGGCTTCTTGGAAGGCAGGGGAGCTTCTTACAAAGCAAGGGCCTCCTCATAATCGCCCAGGGAGGCCTCTGCCACATCTTCTTGGAAGCCTGCGGGCGATTCTAAGAAGGCCCCTGCCTTCCAAGAAGCCCCCCGCCTCCTTAGAATGCCACCCCCCTCGCGCCACCCCGTTGTGCGCGCCGCCGAGCGTCGTCGTCGTCGTCGTCGTCGTCGTCGTCGTCGTCTCCGTCGTCGTCGTCGTCTCCGTCGTCGTCGTCGATCGTCCGTCGTCCGACGTCGTCGGTGCACGCGCCTTCGTTGCGGGCCGCCAGCCAGTGATGGCGGTCAGCTGTGAAAGCTGCGTGAGGAGGTCCTCGGTGGTCATGACGGCGTCCAGCTGCTGGAGCCTCCGCCGGGGGGCGGCACGCGTCCCTCTTGGCCTCCTCGGGCTGAGAGCAGACAATACGTCGAAAGATGGTTAGGCCGTTGTCGGCCTCTGTCGAAGGCGCCTGAGAGGGGGGCGTCCAAGAGGGGGGCCTGGACATCATGGCCAGAGAACGTGCGCTGCCCAGGGGGGGCCAAGGGACGTGTGGAAATAAGAAGAGGGGACTATATCGCGACCCCGGCCGTGAGATCCAGCCCCCGATCATCATCCCCCTCTTGGCCGCCCCCGACTTTGCTGGTCAGGGCCCAGGGCCGTCAAAAACAACGCAAGAGGAAAAAACGGTTCCCGAGAAGGGGTCCAGACCTCTTGGGGTCCACGCTGCGAAACAAAAACATGGGGTCGTACGCCTGGGTCTTGAGGGTCTTCGGAAATGGGGGCTCGAAAAACCTGGAGGTGGACGGAAATTGCTGACGGTTTTCGAGCGTTTTCCGGGGTGAATGAAAGAAAGAAAGGGGAGGATGAAGAGTAGAGGAGATGAGGAGGAGGACGAGGGGAAGGAGGAGGAGAACCAGTGTAAACCCAAGGGTCACCAAGGAATACACCCTCCTCCCAGGCTCCCTCTTCATAGGCCCCTACAACGGTTCATTCCCACTGAAGAAACGGCCTCGTTGGAAGACAACCATTTGATGACCCTGACGCATACCAAAACATTATTCTCGGGACTCCAACGCCACTGACCCACCTGACTGTTGCGCCTTGACGATCTCAATCGTGTCAGACCGCCATTCGTGGGACTTCAACACCGCGAATCAACGTACCTGTGGCGCCCTCGTAATCCTGAGTGTTTCCAAAACACCATTTCTAGTGCGTTGATCGTGGGAAACCGCGAAACCCATGCAAATGTTTTAAAAACAATGTGCGCGGCCCTAAAGCGAGAACCACATGTTGAAAAGCGACCGCCCTCAACCCAAGAGACTCTTGCACATGTTTAAAGCGAACCTGCGCGGCCCTAAAGCGAGAAGAACATTTTGAACACGACCCGCCGTCAACTCGTGAAGGCCTTGCATATTTTAAAAAGCGAATGCACGCGGCGCTAATGCGAGAGCCACGTGAGCCACATGTTGAAAAGAGACCGCCCTCAATCCGCGAAACTCTTGCACACGTTTTAAACGAATGTGCGCAGCGCTAAGGCGGGAACCACATTTTGAAAACGCCCCGCCCTCAATCAGTGAATTTCTTGAGTAGATTTAAAACGAATGTCGAATGTGCACGGCGCTAAGGCGAGAACAACATGTTGAAAACCACCCGCCCTCAATCCGTGAAAGTCTTGCAATATGTTCAAACGATTGTGCGCGGTGCTGATGCGGCAAAAATACTTTGAAAACGACCCGCCCTCAATCCGTGAAACTGTTGCAACGTGCTATGCTGAAGAAGGCTCAGGCGAAACGCCCGGCCCGCCTTGGAAAAAAAAACACCTGGAACAAATATGTATAACCTAAAGAAGAAATGGAGGAGGAAGAAGAGGAGGAGGAAGAGGAGGAGGAGGAGGAGGAGGGGGTAAAGAAAGGATGGCGGGAGTGAGGAGGGGAAGGCGGAGGAGGAGGAGGAGGATGAGGAGGAGGTGGAGGATGAAACAGAAGATGACAAGGGTGGAGGAGGAGGAGGAGATGGGTGAGGAGGAGGACGAGGAGGAGGGGGGGAGAGGGAGGGGGGAGGAGGAGAGAGGAGGGGGAGGAGGAAGGGAGGGAGAGGAGAAGGACGAGGGAGAAAGCCGAGGACTACAAAGGGGCGGAGAGGATGGAGGCGCCGCCGATGGTCATTCAAGGCGTCTGTCGGTTCTGGCACCGAAGGCTTGGGCTTGGGGCGCGTCCCAAAGGAACTGCGGCGGAGATTCTGGTCGGTCTGTAAGCCGGAACTGGGACATATTCGATGCAACCTCGCCCTCCTCGTCTTCTTCTTCCTCCTCCTCCTCCTCCTCTTCCTCCTTCTCCTCCTCCTCTTCCCACACATTATTCTCCCACCGCTGTCGTCCTCATCATTCGTTTCCTCCTGCTCGTGCTCATCCACCCTGCTTCTGCCTCCTCCCTCGCTGCATCCCCTGCCTCCTTTTCCCGGCCCTCCCCGGCTCGTGCTGCCGCTGCTCCTCTCCCCGGGCATCTTCTCGCTGGTGGGGCACGGCACGGCACGGACTCGGCAAGGAGGGCGGGCAGGAGGGCGCCAGGACTCTGCCAGGGGCGCGCCCCCCCGTTGCACTGAGGAAGGAAGAGCAGGGCCCAGACCTCCTCCTCCGCCTCCTCCGCCTCCGCCTCCTCCTCCTCCGCCTCTGCCTCCGCCTCCGCCTCCGCCTCCGCCTCCGCCTCCGCCTCCTCCTCCGCCACCTCCTCCTCCTCCTCCTCCTCCTCCTCCTCCTCCTCCTCCTCCTCCTCCTCATCTCCCCCCTCCCCTAGCGTCGTAGAAAAAACGACGGAAGAGTTTTGATCATCTCCGGCCCTGGCGGTCACTCGCTGGCCCCTCTGGGCCCAAAGACGACTCGAGATGAAAAACTGGTCCCCGGAAGGGGTCCAGGCGACCAGACCTCTGGGGGTTGACGACATAAAAAAGTCCTGGCGGCTGGAGTTTCGGGAGCAGGATCAACGTGTACTGGCGTCGAAAGACATCCTTAACACTCCTGGATCCGCATGCGCAGGATACGCACGCGGATGGCCGATGCGCACAGCCTTACGAGGGACGAGCTGACGAGCGCTGGAAAGATGTGCGGCCACACGCGTATCCATCCCTCGCCCAGGCAGGCCACGCCACGCGAATCCAGCTTCCTGACAAGGTGCGCAAGGCTGATCCTGCTAGCCTGCGACCCGACGTGGCACAAATAGTTCAAACGGCAGCATCGCGAGAAATCACGACCGAACCTATAGACCGCATCTTTCTGCGGCATTCTTCCAGCCAGATCGATCTGTGATGGCCCCAGGGCCCGAAACCATGCGAAAACGCCCAGCGTGGAACAATTGCAAAGCTCGGGTATCAGACTGATTATTCCGCCCCTCAGTGCCCGGCCCCTATTCGAAGACGTCGGCGGCGGCGGCGTCGATGCCTTCGTCGTCGTTTCGGGAGTTCTCTTGGCGCGTGTTCAAAGTTATCGTTGCCACGGCGGGACTCGGCTCGAGAGGCCAGGTAGGACGGGCCCTGGGAGGGGAGCCACGCCCGAGGAAGGCCTCGACCGAGAGAAGCAGGAGCCACGCCCGGGGAGGGGAGGCACTCCCGAGAGAAGTCGGCGCTGCTCGGCCTGCGGGGAGGGCCTCGGCAAAGAGCTCAGCCCCCCCCCCCCCGCCAACTTGCTCGCTGTGCCTCCCTGGAGGCCGAGAAAGGAGGCGGAGGGAGGAGGAGGCCGAGGAGGAGCAGGCCGAGGAGGAGGATGCCCAGGAGGAGAAGGCCGAGGAGGAGGAGGCCGAGGAGGAAGAGGCCGAGGAGGAGGAGGAGATCGAGCAGGAGGAGGCCGAGGAGCCCCAGCCCCCCGTGCTGGCCTGGATTTGGCCAGCTCGAGGTGCGCGTGCGTGATCCCGCCGGCCTCGAGGAAGTGGCACGTGCGCCCGCACAGGGTTCGCACCTGCAGGCTCGGGGAGGGACGACGGATGCGTCCAGGGGACTTTCGGAGACGTTCGGACGCTTCTGGAAGGCTCTGGGAGGCAATCTCCGAGAGATCTCAGGAAGAACGGATCAGGGCTGCTGGGCCAGATTCAGGGGCCGTCGAATTGGATCAAGCGATGCTGAACTACAACCCCCAAGACTTGCATCCTGATGGATGTGTGCTCGAGACCTGGGGTGTTTTCCAGCAGCTGCGCCTCGTCGAGGGCCTTCCGAGGACACTGGGTCGTCCCAAACGGCCCCCCTTGGCCCGACCAACGCGGCCAGAGGGCCCACACCGCTGGCGCCCTTTTGGCAATTCAGGACGCCCGATGTTGCTAGCTGAGTCCCGGACCACGGGGGTCCGCTTCGGGAGCCAGGGCTCCGCAAGAAGCTGCCAAAGGCGGGAGATCCACGCGGAGCCAGGTCACATTCAACCAGGAATCGGGAACTGTTACTTAGCATGTTACGGCGGCGACCCCAGCGACACGTTACCCCTTCTGCTGCAAGACAGCGCGTCGCTGCGCCCCGCGGGGCGGGAGTCTGGGAAAGGCTCGGAGCATTGATGCCTGGGGACCAGGAGGTGGATAGCGTGTCGCGCCGAAACGTGGTGGGCCCCCGCGGTGCGCGGCCCTTCTCACGCCCTCGCGCCGCCGCCCTGCCAGAGAGAAGGGCGCCGCCGCCGCCCTGGAGAGAAGGGCGCTGCTGCAGCGGCCGGGCCGCAGTGCGCGAGGCGCGAGGATCTGCGCACCCACTCGGTGGGCCTGGCTCGAGAAGGGGGCCGGAGCCACGGCAGAGCGGGAGGTCGGCCATGGCACCCCGGGGCCCCCTCGCGCCGCAACAAGAAACCCGACCCTGAGACCCCAGGATGTCCATTGATTTTTGGCGTGGGAGCGTCACGCTTTCCATCGCAAGCCCATCGAAACCCAAGAAACACAGGGCACCCCGGAGGCAAGCAGGGCGTCTCTTGACACGTGTCTCCATCATGCCGAGCCTCGGGGCCGTCGGAAAATCACTCGGGATGAAACGCCGGCTCCGGGAAGTGGGTCGAGACCTGTCGGGTCGACGATGCCAACAACAACTCAGGGCGTCGGTTGGGCCTGGGGCCTGCTCCACCCGACCTGCGCGAGACGGGTGCGCTGCCGCGAAGGGCCCGACTCTCCGTGCAACTGCGCACATGGCGCAGGGCGCGGCTCGCTCTTCCAAGTAGTACACGCCGCGGGGCAGTGCGCACAAGGGCGGTGCGGAGCAAGCATCGCAGGCGCGATGGGCACGATCCGCGCGAGGGGTGGGCCGAAATGGGCGGGGTGCGGCAGGTGGGCGCGCCGGCCTGGCCCTCGAGCGAAGCTTTTGACACAATGGGGGCACAGGGCGTGTGAGAGGCGTGCCGAAATCCGCGGGGTGCCTGGGTCTGCCCTGAGTGCGCACCAGAGGCTCTGCCCAGCGATTCACGCGCACGCGCATGCCCCAGTAGGCCTACACCCCGGGCAAGGTTGCCAGGGGCACTCAGTCTAGGCAGCCGACGTAGAAGTTGTCGAAGGGGATGTGGCTGTGGAGGTAGTTGTAGGGAGTCGGCCAGCTCTCGCCTTCGGCGAGCCAGGCTCGGACTGAAGCCCAAGACTGCATGTTCGCATACATCTGTGACCTCAGGCGCTGATCTGCAGCTCGATCCGGCCAGAGGACGACGAGGAGCGAGGAGAACGAGGAGCACGAGGACGACGACGACATGGACGATTACGACGAGGAGCAGGAGGACGAGGACGACGAGGAGCGCGAGGAGCAGGACGAGGACGACGAGGACGAGGACAAGGGCGACGAGGAGCAGGAGGAGCAGCGCGGCACGAGGAGCGGCGGAGCGCCCGAGGAGCAGCGCGGCACGAGGAAGCGGCGGCCTGAGGCCCACTCGTCTAGCGTCGTGCTCCCTTCGTGGCGTGCCTCGGGCGTTGCCAATACTGGGTGTGGGGGGGGGGATGCGTGGGCGATTGCGGCAACCCTGAATCCAAGAGAAACGTTTCCATCTCCTGGGGGCGCACTTTTTACGTCCGCCACCTTCCGCTGGCCGTCCGCCGGCTTCCGCCGGCGGAGGCGGCCTCGTTCTACGACCTTCCGCCGACCTTCCGCCGCGGAAGAGATGACAACTCCTTCGATTCCCGAAGGCAAGGCCCACATTTGGAACGCCCCACATGGGGAGGGAAGAAGCGTGCACCTTTCGTGCCCCTTCTGCACCCCAAGGGGGCCCCTTCAGGGCCTCTCTGGGCCCCCCCCCAATCCATCGCCCCCCCATTCCGCAACGCCCAAGTGCCTCCCCCTCCCCCTCCCTCGGACCTCCCCCCACCCAGATGCGGTCAGGAACTTTCGCTTAGCGTGTCGCGGCGGCGGCCCCGGCGACATGCTACGTCCCGCGAGCTGACAGCGCGTCGCTCTGCTTCGCGGGACGGGAGGCGCGGAACGGCTCGGGACACTGACGCCTGGGGATCTGGGACGCGTTGAGCGTCTCGCACCGAAGCGTGGTGCGCCAGAACCCGCGGCGCGACACGCTAAGCAAACGTTCCAGACTCGGGTTCTTGACGGTCCCAGGCCCGAGACGGGACCTCCGAGGCCCCATTTGCTCGTGAGGCTGAGGGGAGATCTCTGGAAGGCTCGCGGAGTGGTTGTCCGACTGCCACGCGATGGCATGGCGGTCAACGTTGGCATCAATATCATTCCTGCTTGCTCCTTCCTCGCTCCTTCCCTCCGCTCTCTCTCCTCCCTCATCCTGTCTTCTCCATCCCTCCTACTCTCTTCGTTCCTCTTGCTCCCCCCTCCGTCTGCTGTGTTTCTCCTCCCCCTTCCGTCTTTCATCCTGGATGGGGCAGAAGCTCCTCTTCCCTTTTTTCCTCACCCTCACCGTGGCTGGCAGATCGGGGTCCTCTGTGCCCGCGACTGTGCCCGCTCCATGGGGTCCCGCAGTATCATCGTGTAGAACGCGTCCTGTGATGGCTCTCCCTCCTCCTACTGGCACCCTCCTGGTACGGCAGGTTCGCGTCGTGACGACCCCAGCGTTGGTTTCTGACACCGCGTGGCTCGTTCAACCTTGAGCGATCGGCCTTTCCCGCAACGTCCAATCGTTCAACATCGACCAGTTCTGGGTCGCGTCACGATTCGCGCTGGCGCCGTCTGGCGATGATTCGCCACTCCTAAGTATTCCCGGACGGCGCCGGCGAAAATCGTGACATGACCGGCACGCTCTCCCCCCCACCGCCGGGTCACGCCCGCCATCGGCAGGGAATGACACATGGTCTCTTTCACGAACGTCGGCCGCAAGCCCCAGGATCGGCCCTTCATCCCGACTCACGGTCTGATGGTCGTGGGGCCTGCGAGGGGTCCCAGAGGCTGAACATACAAGCACAACCTCCGTCATGCTTCTTTTCCACAGCGCGAGGGGGTCTGGGTCCCTCCTCCTCCTCCACCTCCTCCTCCTCCTCCTCCTCCCCCTCCTCCTCCTATTGGATGGCCAGCGCTGCGTTCAAGGCACAGGGCAGAACAGGGCAACACATGCTCCAAGACCATGCGCACCCACCCTCCCCACGTCGAGCCCCACGGCGCCGCGCGAGTCCGTCCGCGTCGAGAGCCACGAGCGACGAGCACGTCCACATCCCCTGAGATCTTGGCGTCGCAATCTGTGCAGATCGGGCGTTTCCGTCCGGTCTCAGGACCCAAGACCATTACAGGTCGATCCGGCTCGAAACTGGTGTCACGATTTCTTGTTTGCTCGCGCCGTCGGATCTCAAGGTCCATGCCCCCGAGGTCTGGCTTTGGAGGCGCGATCCTACGGACACGCGATCCTATGGATACGCTCCGCGCGAGGCAATCGCGCAGAGCCGGTCCGCATCCGTGCCGCCGAGTCAGGGCAGCGAGGCCGAGCCTATGGATGCGACATCTCCCACACACGATGGATGCGGGGCAACGGCCGGGGGCGATCGAGGGTCGCAGGAGAGCGGAAGGCCCCGAGGGGCCGCCGCGGCCCCAGGAGGGTGCTGGGGAGGTGCGCCTTTTTTTCGGGTGCGCGCAAGCATGGACTGGCAATCCATGGATTTGGCGCGCGGTCACCAAATCCATGGATCGCAGGAGGTGCCCTCCCAAAAATGCGGACGGTGCCGCCTCGCTCGGAGGCAGAAATCCGAGATTTCCAATCGAAACGGGACCCGTCGCTAATCCACGCCCCCCTGATCCATGTTTGCGATCGCCTGATCTTTCCACCCCTCCACGTCTATTCCCTCCCCCCCCGTTGACGTCCGCACGACTTTTCTAGAATGCGGTCTCCGCGGTCCGTCTCCAGGCTCCCCAGGTTGGCCAGCGCCACGCCCAGAGCCGCCCGATGAGTCGAAGAGAAGAGGGAGGAGGAGGAGGCAGGAGGAGGAGGAGGAGGAGAAGGAGGAGGAGGACGAGGAGGAGGAGAAGAAGGAGGAGGAGGAGGAGGAGGAGGAGGGAGGAGGGCGGAGGAGGAGAGGAGGAGGAGAAGGAGGAGGAGGAGGAGTGGAGGGGGAGGAGAAGGAGGAGGAGGGAAGAGGAGGAGGAGGAGGGGAGGAGAGGAGGAGGGAGGAGGAGGAGGAGGAGGAGGAGGGTGGAGGAGGAGGAGCCAGGGTAGCTTCGCGCTCTCGCAGATGCACGCCCCTCTCCTGGAGAAGGACAGGTCCCTGGCTGGCCCAGGCCGCGAAGCGCGCTTCTATCTTCGCGGCCCTACGGTGGACCCGGCGGAAGGATTGGCCATCTGCCGCCGCGACAGATTTGGAGAGGACCGTCAGATACAGTCGGACCGAGGTATAAGGTCGAGGTCGTTTCGGGGAGGGTACCCCAATTTTCTTTGTGTTTGTTGCACGTTCCTGTGCATCCTGGGGAGTGTACCCTAGGCTGTCCTGTGTGTGTTGGCGGCGGGGGGTCTCGTGTTCTTGGAGGTGTTCTTCTCTCCCAGGTCCGATTGAAATCACACTGACGGCGACGCCGCCCACGAACACGCCTCGAACATCAATCATCGCCCAAGGCGCTGCATGACGCCCCCCCTTGAGCATGTGTTGATGGTTATCCCTCCCGTGATGCTGGCACACCGACAGTGCCAAAAGAGGAGCGCACCTCTTTTTGTGCTAAACAGTTGGAGTGCTACCGCCATCTTTTGGTCGCCGGCGCAGTCGGCGCGAGGAGCTCCGCCCGATTAGGTCTGAGACTAAGGCCAGGGGAGATGCCGATACTGCCGAGCTGGGTTGGAGAGGACGCGCGAGAGGACACAAGGCCCTCCCGAGGGGCACATTGTCACATGGATTCTAAGGATATGGGAGGCGAGCCGCGGACCACAAGGGCACTCCTGATTTCAAAGGGTCGACCTACCAATGACACCCGACTGTGCCGAGGGCAACACAATGGCTTGCCACAAACCCATTTAAACAGCATGACCACAAAGGGGGCACAGGGTGTATTGGGCGCCGCAAGTCACTATAAGGAGTCCAGGCATAATGCTGATGCCCCTAAAAGTGTAAACCCATCTAGGATACCGCAAACTTATGCGGTGTCTCAGGCGCAATCGACGTTTGCACGTCCGTGCTGCGCACGCGTGCCTAGCATCGTCTTCAAACTGTGTCTGAATGCCAAGTCCACGCGGGATGGTTTTCATGTGGCTGCGCCGCGCGAGCCCGAAATGCAATCACCTGGCCACCTTGTTAGGCGATCGATAAACTTCGATCGAAAAAACACTGGGCGACACAACGCAAAAACGTCAAACAACCGGAAACGGCCTCCCAGACATCTCCGTTTGGCCACGAGCGCGCGGGCACATTCCCAGTCGCTACGGCCAGACAGGCATGCGGCAACGAGAACACCGTCGTGGCCGGCGGAAAGGGCGAAGCGATTAAATTCAGCGGGCCCCCTGCGGGCCCTCGCAGTATTAGCCTTCGAGGGCAGATGACGACGAGATGGAGGATGACGGAGGAGAATGAGATGGCATGCGTAAGTCATGCTAATATGGGCTTCGCTGATCTCGCTGGTCGATTCACCAGGAAAACATTTTTCAACAAAAAACCACATAGGATCGGCGAGCCCAAGGCCACGAACACCTCGATTCCACACACACACACACACAAACACACATGCACACACACACACGAACGCACGCACGCAAGCACGCACGCACACACGCACACACGCACACACGCACACACGCACACACGCACACACGCACACAAGTACACACGCACACACGCACACACGCACACACGCGCACACACACAGACACACACGCACACGCACGCAGACACGCACACACCCACACACGCACACACGCACACACGCACACACGCACACACGCACACACGCAAAAACGCACACACGCAAAAACGAACACACGCACACACGCAAAAACGCACACACGCAAAAAGGCACACACGCAAAAACGCACACACGCACACACGCACGCACACACGCACACACGCACACGCACGCACGCACACACGCACACGCACACGCACACACGCACACACGCACACATGCACACACGCAAAAACGCACACACGCAAAAACGCACACACGCACACACGCACACACGCACACACGCGCACGCACACGCACACGCACACACGCACACACGCAAAAATGCACACACGCACACACGCACACATGGACACACGCGCACGCACACGCACACGCACACACACAGACACACACACACACACACGCACACGCACACACGCACACGCACACACGCACACACACGCACACGCACACGCACGTGCAAACGCACAAACACACGCACTCGCACACGCACATGCAACCGCACACGAACACGCACACGCACACGCACACGCAAACGCACACTCACACGCACACGCGCACGCACACGCACCCGCACCCGCACCCGCACCCGCACCCGCACGCGCACACGCACACTCACGCACGCACACGCACGCACACGCACACGCACGCACACGCAGGCACACGCACGCACACGCACGCGCACGCACGTGCCCGCGCACGCCCGCGCACGCCAGCGCACGCCCGCGCCCGCCCGCGTATGCGCACGCGCGCACGCTCACGCTCGCGCAGACGCACACTCACGCACCCGCACAAACCTGCACGCACACGCGCGCACGCGCACTCGCACGCGCGACCGCGCACGCGCACGCGCACGCGCACGCGCGCGCGCACGCACGCGCGACCGCACGCGCGCGCACGCACGCACGCACGCAGGCACGCACGCGCACGCACGCACGCGCACGCACGCACGCACGCGCACGCACGCACACGCGCACGCACGCACGGACGCACGCACGCGCACACCTCCACACATACACACATGCACTCGCGCACTTAAGCACACATACACGATGGTGAAGAGAATCTCAAACTCAAGACCTGCATCCACGGCCCGCCCCCGACGCCCCCCTCGCGACGATGCAATCAAGCACGCACCAGCGAAGCAACACCCCAAATGACGGACCGGAGCGGGCTCAAACTCGGCCCCCGTGGCATCGAGGAACGGCCCGGGCCCATGAAAACAGCGGCGACGCGGAAAACGTGTCTAAAGCTTCTGGAGGCGACTTTACCCCGAGATCTCGCCCAATCAAGATCTCAGCCCTATCAATCACAAACCAAGGGGAACTATTCTAGCCTAGCGCCTGGAGGCAGGCGTATGCAAGAGCACGTGCAATCTCACGTGCTATCTTGCTATGCTGTTCTAATTGCAATCTATGGAATCCACAAGAGCACGGACGCGCGCGCGCGCGAGCCTCCCGACAAATCCAGGGCGGGATGCATAGCATCGCTTCCGTCGCTGATGTCGGGGGCTCGCGCGTGCGCAGGCGCGACGCTGCCCACTTGGCACCTCGAGGTTGCCGCGGAAGCGGCAAACGAGAAAGGTGAGGGCAATGAAGACGACAGAGGAGGCAAGGCTAGCAGGGGTGCGCTCAGCAAGGAAAGGTGCGCCAAACACCACAACTTCTCCCAGCGTTGGATCTGCAGACATGGACGCGACGCCGCGACGCGTCGGACTCCACGAAAAACACGAGGATGCGCGACGAACTGCCGCAAACGAGGCGGGTGGTATCCTCGAAGACCTTGTTCGCACCCTCGAGGGCGAGCGCGCGGATCCCTGGGGCATCCATTCAAATCTGAATCCCTGCAAAGACAGCGCGCATGGCGAGTGCAGACTTGAAGGTGGATGCGGGCGAGAGCTCCACGGGCGCGCCCTTTCACGCAGGCGCGAAAAAAGAAGGCTTCGGGGGGGCCCTGCGCGGCCTCCTCGGCCCACGCGCCGTCGTCGAGCAAGTGATGGTAGAGGAGCCTGCTGGCTTCAGACTTGGAACGGTTCTCACCGAGCAGCTTCCCAGGGCATTCAGGAGACGCCAGCCTTCCTTTCCACTGCGAGAGACCTTCTAGCAAACCCATGGCGCCCCGCCAAGTCTTGATGGGCATCGGCAGTTTGCCGCGACAATCTGCAGCATCGCGCCTGGTCTTCGCGACGCCCGCAAGCCCCGCGGCCTTGTCGCGCATCCCCTCGATCGCTGTCGGGCCGAAAAAAGCCCGGGCGCGGCCATCGCCGCCATGGGCAGGCCCAGAAGGGTGGCCAGCTTAAGAGAGGAGTGCGTTGAACGTGCCAATGAGATTTCTTACGTCGGAGACTGGGTTCCCGGATGGTATTTCCGATCTTTTCAGTGGCAGACTTAGGTTTTTCTATTCAGCAGCAAGTTGGTCAACATCAGCACTGCGTCTCTTGAAGGCTGGCCCCCCCTCAGTCGCCGCAGCCCGCGCGGCGAGGCAATCCTCGGAGCTCCCGCGGGGCAAGATGCCTGGGCCCAGAGGTCCACCCACAGCTGGCGCCAGCGCCGGGCGTTGCTGGCTGGGCTGGCTGGGCGGGTCGCGCAAGAACTCGCCGAGCTTATTGCTGCAACCTGGGGTCGCCCGCCTCCTCGGCCATGGAGAGCGCGCCGGATATTTCCTCGGCAAAACCTTCCCCCCGAGCTGAGTACCTGGGCGACTGGATTCCTTCTGCGGCGATATGGCTTGGCTGGGGCCTTGAGCGCGTGAGAGAGCCGCGCTGATCTCTGCCATCTGTCCGAGCGCCGCCAAAGACCCCACCGTCTCATTGAACTGTCTGGCCATCGCGCCACGGCCGTTCTGGCGGGGCTGCCACTGGCCGCTGCCCTTTCCCCAAGGGTCGCCGTGGCCCCCCCATCTGCGGCCCCCGTCGCTTGCCGCCGCCCATGTTGCAGGGCGACGGCGAAGGGCTGCCGCGCGCGCCCAGGGGCTGGTGGGCGGAGACAGCACGCGAGAGATCCTCTTGAGCCTGAACAGCAAGACTGCGATGTAGCAAGAGGCCGGGGTTTCGCGCGCGCCTGGCACGGGCATGAGTGGCGCGCCAGGGTCTAACAGAGCTTGATCATCATTCAACTCAGTCCCAACGAAGAGTGATACCCATAACCGATGCGCGAACCTGAGCGGGCACCCAATACGTAAAGAAACCAAAACATCAACACGTACCATATAGGCTTAGAGCATTGGGTATTTGGAGAGAGCGCCATCACGTAGCTCAGCACGAGGTTGATTTTGGGTAGCCCGGCTCCCACAACCAGTGTAAGGGGGGTAAAGAATGCCTCGCAAAATCTGCATCAGGGCCAGTCCACGCGCGGCGTTCGTTCTTACGCAGCGGACAGACGGAGTACGTATCAAACCCTAAGTGGATCTCGATGTCCAGGATATTATGTATCATGTCGTTGTTACGTTTACGTTGATGATGGTCAACCCTGAAGCACGCGACATCGCGATATACAGCATCCACGCATGCGCGCACACATTCACGGCACCACGTACGCGACATCAGGCAGAGGTCGTCAACGCATCGGCAGGGGGCAACGTATTTACGGCGTAAATTAGCTGTGTGGTCGAACGTGTTCCCATATCGGCTCTGCACAATCTCCAAGATAATCCCCGATTGTGGCCCTCCAGTTGGAATCCCACGGAGTTGTCCAAGCCAGAGACTCCCAATACGATAGAACTTCATATCCGAGCCAGGCAAGCTCGTCCCATGGGCCGAAAGGGGAACACCGTGCGGTCGCAGTGAGGGTCGCGAGAAGTTCCTCCCCAGGACGTGCTGAAACCTTGCTTCGTGTCCGTGGCGGTCACTGCGTGGCTCTTTTTTTATGTTGGGTAGGTCCGCGAAACAGCGATCAATAGCTTCAGACATCATCGGTCGAGAGGTCCTCACGCGCTTGCCCTGCATCGGCGATCGCGAAGGCCGGACTCTCCAGGGAGACCCCACGCCCAGGACAGCAGAACCTCGAGATCCCACGGGGCCTTTGAGGGGGGCGAATTGCACGTGCCCTTTCCTGCAGACTCGGCAGCGCCTGCTTCGTGTCTTGCACAGACTAGCCAGGCGCCGCAAAAGACAAACAGTGCTGAGTACATCGGCCTATGCGTCTATAAACGCGGCGGCCTGGCACGCGATGAAAAGCTGTATGCATTGCGGAAACGAGAATGCGATGAGCCCGCGCAGAGCCGCTGGCCGTCTTCACTACAGCACGTTGCGTTGACTCTCGGGGACGCATATGGGGCGCCCTGTAAACTGAAGGCCGACCGGTTCTCCATCGAGGGCTTGGGGATTGTGAAATCGAGGAGGGTGCGATGCCATTAAAAAACCGACTCAGCAGGTGCATTACTGATGCGCCATCGATGGGGGACTAAACCGATCAAGTACAGCCATCGTGCCAACAACGACAATGGGGACGTAACCCAAATCACATTCGGTTCCTTATCTTTGACAGCCGCGACAACTTGATACGCTGCTTCCCGGAAGCCAGCGCGATAGCCAACAATGGGGGAAGCGAGTGCCCGGCCAGAGGAATTGCGTCTCAATTCTGGCACATGCAAGATATTGTAGATCGCGGACATCGGCGAACGACAGAGCATGCAGTCTGAGCCATTTCCCACAAACGTCTAAAATATTGCACAAGCTTTTTGATCCCACATACTCAACAGGGGTCCGTCCACCAATCTTGCAATATTCGAAACATCCGTGCTAAACTCACCTGCTCAAAAAATCTGGCGTGGCACGTTAAGAATGTCAGACGTCGTGAAAGCCGAAAGCACGCGCTGTGCATTCAAGAGCTCGCGCTTCGAGGGGCGGGGAGCTGCCGCGGCAGCGCGCGTAGAGCGGCGAACAAGAGAGACCCAGTGCGGTCGTGCATTTGCTTCGGCGCGCAAGAGAAGCCGTGCCCATATGCACGCGTCACGACGCCGAGCTATGATAAGAACCAGGAGGCATGTGAAGCTAGGGGCGCGTTGACCGTGGGCTGTAAGGTTCTGGAATACATGTGCACGCGCACGTAGCTGGTCAGGGTAAGGAAGCAGTAGGGCACAGAAGGCCCAGGTCAAGAAATAAAAGTCGTCGTGGTACTTCCTATAACAAGAGGCTCGTTCCCTATGGATACGTTCGTGCGTCCAGGATAGGAACTTTAGGAATAAGGGGGGGGTATGTCCAAGACGATGTGGGTCAAGGGGTCCAAGGGTGCCTTCCCAATCAAAAACTGTAACGGGTATATAAGTACAGCCTGGATCAAGCTACGCTGGACAAGGTAACGTTTACGGGCTAGACGTTTGGACGCATGCTTCTCTAGGCTGCGGTCGTGCCGCAAATCCTCGGAGACCTGGATGCAATCTAGCGACTTCCTGGAGGGAAGAGAAAGCCTGCCATTCCGCCGTCGCCGAGGCCGTGCACGTTGTCCCGGCCGCGCGAACATCGGAAAGGTCGTTCGCTTCAGGCCTGTAGATGTTGATGCAGAAACCCCGCCCATCGCAAGTGCGAGCTATCGACAAACAGAAAGCTGGGGTGGTCCGTCACGCTCGAACAGGTGTGGAATATATCATTTGTTGGGCGCTCGTTATCTGTATATATATATATATATACAAATTAGATGTAAGATGCCAATACCGAGTGTCTTCACGCAAACTTGCGGCAAACCCACTAGGGATCCCGTCTTCCTACACTCCCGAACTTGCCCGATTATGCCGCGCACGGAGCCCAAGTTGATATGTGTGATGTGACGTCGGGCCGCTTGTGGGCCCTGTCCCATATATGCCAGAAGTCTGAGGCTGGACCTTCGGCGCACTTGCGCCCCTCGTGGTCGCAGGAGTGCCGTCCTGCATTGGGCCTCTAGGGGTCCACGGGCCAGCGGGGCCCGCCAGACTTGCCTCCGTCCCGGAAGTTCCCCAAAACGTAAATTCAGTAACATGATGGCCAAGGTCACGCTGCCCAAACACTCCCAAGACCTTGGTGTTAGGGCCCCCATTTCGTTGAGCACGTGCAAGGAGCCCCCGTTGGAGTATCTTAAAGGTTGAGAGGAAGCCCAGGGGTGGCTCGGAAACGATGAAGCTCCAAGAGACAGTGCCCCAGAACTTCTCAATCCCAAAAGGAAGGTCAGCAGGCCGATGTCCAACAATAACTCCAGATCGCAAGCCCAACTTAGCACCAAATTGGTTCAGACAGGTGATGTGGGCGAGAACCGTCTCTTCTATCACTGTTGGGTCAGCAACCGGTAGACGTTCAGGAGAGTGGAGATATGCACGAGAAGTACACGCATCAGAGGTAAAACATCTATAGAACAAATGTGACGCAAACGCAAGTATGGAACGTGTGAGGCGTCGATGGCACACAATGGGCTATCCAGAACTCCAACTTGACGCCGACAATCGATGGTGAAGATACTATCAAACTCGAGACCGACATCCACGGCCCGCCCTCGATGTCCCCTCCCGACGATGCAACCACGCACACACCAGCGCAGCAACAACAATAAGGACGGACCTGAGTGGATTCAAACTCGGAGTGACGTTTCTCAATACATGGCAGGCTGCTTGCGTTCGAGAGGTTCCCTTTGAACGCGCAATGCTGCTAGCTCCTTGGCCTCTGTGGCATCGGGGAACGGCCTGAGCCCATTAAAACAGCGGCGAAACGGAAAACGTGTCTAAAGTTCCTGGAGGCGACTTTACCCCAAGATTTCTCCCCATCAAGATCTCACTCCTACAAGTCGCAACGCAAGGATAACTATTCTAGCCTCGCGCCTGGAGCCAGGCATACTCAAAGGCATGTGCAATTTCACGTGCTATCTTGCTATGCTGTTCTAGTTGCAGTCTACGAAATCAACCAGAACACGCACACACACACGGACTCGCACACACACACACACATACACACACACACACACAACACACACACACACACGCGCACACACATCCCTCTACTTACACCTACACCTATACCTACGCCTACGCCTACATCTACACCTCACTTATTTCATGCGCCTCCAAGCCTCAATTCGGCACACTCCTCACGCACTTCGTGCCTCCTGGACTCCCAGGGGTCCTCGGCTTACTCCTCCTACGATCCAGGGGGACTTCGATTCGGCACTCTTTTCTCGCACTTCGTGGCTCATTGAGCTCCGAAGGCCCTCTGTTGGCTCCGAAGACCGCCTGCGCCCCCAAGGGACGCCAAGATGGCCCTGAGAGAAATTACATCGAAAGGTACTGACCCTCGTCGAAGCCGTACCCCGAACACGCACTGGTTGCAACACTTGCGTACGTGTTTCCCTCTGGGGGGTCCTCGATGATTGCCTGTCCTCCCGTTCCTCCACCCCGGCCTTCCCGAACCCGCTCGGGCACAGGCAATTGCACCGCGACCTTCCCCCTGGGCGCATACACTTCACCAGGCCAAATGTCATACATCGAACAAAAAACACGGCATAAACATAAACGTTTGGCGCTCCGTGCGGATTTCTCAGATCCGCGCTGGGGCCCCCCTGGCGGCGCCTCCGGCGCTGCCCATGGCGCGCTCCGCGCGCCAGGGAAGGGGTCCAGCGCAGATCCAAGATATCCGCGCGGAGAGCCAGACAAGTTTATGAATGTGACGTTTTCTCCTTCTGATGCAGCCTCATGCTCGCCGTGTGGGCCCGCAGATGTCCCAGATCCCCGACGTCATGATTTTTTCCTGACGCCGACCCTCAGAGGTCTCGACCACTTCCCCAGGACCGGTTTTTCGTCCTGAGTCGTTGTTTGACGGTCCCGAGGCCCGGTGAAGGCCCCGTGAGGCCGAAAACGGCGAAAAAACTCCCGTCGTGATTGTTTCATGACTCGATGTTGGTCTGGGACAACCACCGCGTGGGAAAGTCTGCACCGCGGCGCCGGCAGGCCGCGAGGGCCGGCAGGCCGCGAGGGCCGGCAGACCAACCCGGGCCGGCAGGCCGCGAGGGCCGAAGACGGGCTGCTGCCTCTCCACAGAGGGCGGGGCGCGGCCGCCGCGCTGTCCTCGCGCGCAGCCGAGCGCGCCGAGCTCTTGAAGCCGCGGAGTGCTCCCGCGGCGCCTGCCCAGAGATCCAACGTGTTGAGCAAATCGAGGCCGCGCCTGTTCCCCAG
The DNA here is from genome assembly GCA_963575745.1 of Prorocentrum cordatum. Lineage (NCBI taxonomy): Eukaryota > Dinophyceae > Prorocentrales > Prorocentraceae > Prorocentrum > Prorocentrum cordatum. The sequence goes on along the minus strand of CAUYUJ010002202.1, from coordinate 55,034 downwards.
GGGTCGATCTAAACGTTGTTTGTCGTCTTCGTTTTGTTTTCGTTTTACTTCGTTTTGGCTTCGACCCGCCTTGGCTGCAAAACGATAGCGAAACGGGAACGAAAACGGCCCACGACATCGCCAAAACACCGTTTAGGCCGACCCTGCTTTTCCCTGTTCTCGACCTCCAGTTGGGGGCGGCCAAGAAGGGGGCGTCCAAGAAGGGGAGGGCGCAAATATCATGGCCGGCGGCATGTGCGCGGGCCAAGGGGGGGGCGGGGACGCAGTCAAAAAAGAAGAGGCGCCATGAGATTTGGGGAGGCATCATGGCCCCCGCCGTGATATCCTCCCCTCCTTAATCATGACACCCCTCTTGGCCGCCCCCTCAATCTTGACACCCCTCAGGCCCTCGCCCCAGGCCCCGGGACCGTCAGCGAAACTGCTCGGGGCGAAGAGCCAGTTCCCGGGAGTGGGTCGAGACTTCCAGGGGCCCCGCATGGGAAAAAATCAAGACATCGGATTTCTGGGTGGGCGAGCTGAGGGAACGAAGAATGACATGAGCATAACAACTCGGATGTCCGCGCGGAGTTCTCGGATCGGCGCAGGGGCCCCCTCCCTGGCGCGTGGAGCGCGCCAAGGGCGGCGCCGGAGGCGCCGCAAAGAGGGGTCCAGCGCCGATCCGAGAAATTTGCGCGGACCTCCGAGTTTTTATGTTTATGTCAGTGTTCGTTCTCATATTCTGAGTGGGCGAGCGGCCCTCGACACAGGGCCCCGACTGCCGAGAGCAGCTGCGGCGCTTCGGGGCCAGACCGCGACGGAGGTCAGGCGGCCTCTCCGTGTCCCACCGTACTCGGGTCGGGATACCTCGTGGGCCGCCACGCCGATGTGAGTCCGCCAGCCTCAGCCCTCAGCTACCGGACGGGCGGAGGCGCGGACCAGGACGGACCCTGACATACCACCAAGACTGGCTGCCGCATGCCAAGCAGAGTTCAAAGCTCCCTGCCTGCGTGGACAGGGCGCAAATACCATGGCCTGCTACTGAGCAACATCCTGGGCCCGCAAGAACTGATACACGATAGCAATGCCATATCAGGCACTGTAGAGGAGAGCCCCCTGCGGAAATGGTGGCGGCGAGGGCCCACATCCACCACACTACCTCCGAACGTTCAAAAGTTCACGGGGCAGGGCGCACAATTGAAAAAAATCATGTTTGGGCCCTCGCCCTTTTACACCTTCCAAGCCTTGGGGGCAACAGAAACAGTTTGAGGGCGATGGGTGCTCGGGCACGGGGGGGCCAACATTGTGTGAACTCTTCCTCCCCCCATCAAGCGAACCTTCAAACTTTCACGCGCAGGCGCTTCCTATGAGATACGGCAGAGCTTGCCGATCATGTTGTATAGTTACATGTGCCTCGACTCAGCACTTGTGCAGCGAGCGCGCGGTACGGCGAAGGACCTCCACCCTCAAAAAAAAACGCTGCGCTCCACCTGCACCGCCGGCGCGCTCGGCCGAGCCCCGCCCTCCGGCCCCCATGCTGGCCCGCGCCCTTGCCGTTTCGCCGCGCGGTCAGAAAAGCGCGAGTTGCCCGCACTCCTGGCTCTTGGACTTGCGCTGCTCGTTCCAGGTGTTAAGCAACGCCTGCGACCTCATCGACCAATCGCGCGATTGCCAAGGGCTTGCCGAGACCAAGCTGGTCGACATTTGCCGCGAGAGGCCCGTCAGGGCGTCGTCGTATCGTGTCGAGGCCGTCGACGTCTGCCGCGAGAAACGCTCCGAGGTATCATCGAGGTCGCCCTTGCCGGCATGCTTGGTGGACGATGGCTTGGCCGCGGCCCGGCTGGTGTCGCCAGCGCAATTGGAACAAATCCTGCTTCTGCTGCCAACGCTGCTGCCGCTGAGGAGCCTGCTAGCCGCTGAGTGCGTTATCCGTGAGATGCCATCCTTCGATGCCCTCCACCGTGTGTCCACGCCGATCGTGAGGCCACGCCGGGCCGCGAGACTAGGACCGCCAGAAATCGGAATGCAGCCGCACCGCTCGCACAGCTGGCTGCGTGGCACCGTGCCGTGCGCTTTAGCTGACGAGGCCAACCTATGACAGGGCCATTGGGCGCCATCGAAGCTGCCTCCCTGGCCGCACCTCGTGAGGGGCTGCCTGCGGCCCGGAGAGGCTGGGTGTCTCTGCTGGCGACGCGGCAGGGCGTTGGCTGCGCTGGCAAGCAGCGCATCGGCCGGCGCAAGTGCCAGGGAAGTCTGCCTATCGGTGCCACAGTCGGCGGCGAGAAGGCCGTCCTTCTCCGTCCCACCAAGCCGCTGGACCAAGAGGCCCACCTCGGCTGCGGACTTGAAATTGAACCGCCTGAGCGGATGCGATGCCAGCATCATGCCGCCAGCCAGGCTGCTTTGTGAGGCGACCCTCTGCGAAAGGCGTACCTGGCCGAGCCCTGCGGGCTTGAACCGAAATGGGTGCCATAATTGTTTTCCCACTTCTACATAATAATCATTGTTGATCCCCCCTGCCCGGTGAACAGTGCGTCTTTTCAAATGAAGTGCTCCTC
>CAUYUJ010002202.1:37500-47500 GCA_963575745.1 Prorocentrum cordatum | reverse complement strand
CTTGATGATTCCCAACGGTTGCCTTCCAATGGGGCGCTTCCAATAATGGACATACATTCTTGTAGAAACTTCTGAGGAGGGAGCTTGGAGGAAAGGTTTACTGAAACGTTGCTCCCGCCTGGTCCGCCTCTTTGCCCACGCCCCGCTCCCCCTCCTCCTGCTGCCCTCCCCACTCCGGCGCACGGGTGCACGCATGAGACACACCCGATCGAAAAAACAGAAAGGGGCCAAACGGGCGAACGGAAAGGCTTCGCCCGCGGAGAAGAAAGACAGCCGAGAGGAGGGAGGACAAGCGGAAGAGGAACGCAGGCACCGTCGAAACCGCACTCAGCTGCGCCACCCAAGTCTCAGAGCGGGCAGTCCTGCGCCCTCGGAGTTGAGGGAGGTGGCACGGGGTGCAGAGGGAAAGAGGGGCTGGAGCTTCAACGCAAGAGACCTCCACGTGCTGACCTGATCTTGATACCAGATCAACTGATCAAGTCACACGACATGCTGCTCGCTCATTGTCCGAGCCGGACGAGGAAGGCCCCCCCGTTGGCCCTCCTCCCCCTCCTCCTCGCAACATGGCCGCGAGCCCAACGCGCCTCCGTCCAGGCGCGCCCCGCCCTCCGTCTGAAATGGCACTCGCGCCCCTCGAGGGCGCGAGCCGCCGCCTGACGGGACTCGCGCCTCAGCCTGGCCCTCAAGAGCGCCGCGCGCTGGGGATCGGAGGAGGGCGGCCCGGCGGCGGCGGGCGCGCTGCCGCGGGAAAGGCCCGCGCGGAGGGGGCGGCCCCTGTGGGAGGGGCGGGCCGGCTCTTCGGGCCCCCTGCCAAGGCAGGGCGCCTGGGTCTCGGACCTCCGCCGAGAGGCGGCGGCGTTGGGCCCCCGATGCCTGCGAGCGCTTCTCCTGCGCTGGCGGCGGGGGGGGGCGAGAGGGGGGGGCGGGATTGGGGCGCCTGAAGATCTCGGGGTGGTGAGGCGCGCCCTCTCACCGCCCGGCGCGCTCGCCGCCCCCCCCATGACGGCGGCCGCGCGACCGGCGCCTTCCTCCCCTGACGCGGCGCCTTGAGCTCGCCCAGCGCAGCCCTGCGGATCAGACCAGACGCCGCTTTGCTCGCGCGAGAATGGTCGACGCCCCTAAACCCAGACAAGACGACCCAGCCGCTGCGCTTTTTCTTGCCGCGGACGATGCATGGCGAGCGCCAATCCCCCATGCTGGCTGCTGCTAGGGGAAAGGCTGAGCTGGGCCACATAACAATGGCCAGGTAGACGTGCAAGAGAGGAGAGACAGGAGCAGGTTCCACGTTTGAAAACTGGCTTGAGGAGCGCCCCTTGCGCCTAGACAACCCTGCGCCAGAGCTCCGCGCCCCTGCGCGGAGCCCTTGGACAGACACTTCAACCTGGGATCGAGAGGAGCATGGACGACACTCCTGCCGCCCCGCCCCCCACTGTCCTGCGCCCCACTTCGCGCGGCTGCCCCTGAGGAGCTACGCGCGGCGAATCCACGCTGTTCCTAACAGTGGCCCCTAGGAGACTTCCCCATCCACAACTTCCTCAACTCGCTACTCCTCCGGCGCGCGCAACCATCGGGGTAAGTGGGCTATCTAGATCCACGATGCGCACTGACACCTCCGCACTGACTGCAAACGATGACAGGGGAACCATGATCCACCCATCCTACGTGCGGTGCTGATGGAGACGCCCATGCTGCTTGATGACCTTCTCCATGGCTGGGGCCACACCTTGGCGCCCGAACCTCGAATTGGGCAAACGATGCGCATACAGCTGATGCGTCTGGATCGCTGCCAACCCCATCCTGGGCGGTGGTCGTCGACGAAGAGTCTGAGCGCCATTGCCTGCTGCATCTGGGGCAACTTCTCCAATTCTCCCCATGGGTCGCCCGACATGTGCCAGGCGCCAAGGACCTTGCCTTCCCTGCCAAGCAATCCAGATACAAACCATGCGAAGCTGCGTGATGTGCTGCTTTGCCGGGGTGAGTGCGATGGATGGCTGCTCGTCCTCCTGCAACGTGGCGAGCTGCCCTGTTCCCTCGGGTGCCCCCCCCGTCCTGCTCGTCGATCGCATCGACCTACCTAGCATGGCCCCTGGTCTTCGCTGGTCTAGACCAATCGAGGTAGCGCTGGAGATGCATGTCGCCAGACTCTTGCGCAAGGAGCCGATGGGAGTTTCGATGGGTGTGCTGATTCTTGCGGCAATCCACCATGCACTTGTGACTGGATGCTTTTGCTGAATGCGGAGCGGCCGCCAATGGCCCTCCGTGCTGGGCCTTCACGGATACCTGCTCCAAGCAGGAGGAGGGGGGGAGGGGGGGTGCACTGGGCGCGGCGCGCTTAAGGGTGCCATCGTCGGTGAGCTCCGCTGCTGCCGCCCCTGCCCTGGCCCGGCATTGCACTTCGGGGTCTACGCGAGAACCGTCCGTGAGGCTATCTGAGTTTGGCTCAAACTGACATGGCTCGCGGGCCCTAGCGGCATCAAGATGCTGAGTTCCCCATCCTTCCAGCGCCAGCTCCAGCTCTGCGGCGGCCAAAGCGGGGGTATAAGTGACAAGAGGTCCAGGCCGCCGCAGCAACGTCTTCTCCCAAGACCCCCCTGACAGACTTCCCGAAGATGGTTTCCATGGCCCGTGGACAGTGGGTGTCGAGAGCCATGCGGCAGGGACATGTTGTCAGCTTCCATCCTGAGAGAACCTCGCCTGAAAATGAGGGAGCCGCAAATGCAGTGCCTAAGGCTTGAAGATTCTTCAGGGTTTTTCCTTCCTGGGCATGTCGGAGCCCGCGTCGGATCTGAACCCGGCCCGCCCCCCTCCCTGCCCTGGCGGCACAAGGGGGGGGGAGGTTGCTGGCTGCATTTCTAGGACGTGCACGCTCGGTCCTGCCCGCGGGACCACAATTGCTGGATTTTGGAAATGCTGGCCCGCTCCGCCGCGAGGCCGGAGGGGTCTGTCCGCTTGAGGCGCAGTAGATCTTCCAAGCAAGGAGTCGCTGGATTCCTAGTGCGCCTGTCGAACTGAGAAAACGTGGCTCGGAGCTCTTTGGCGTCAAGGCCATCTGCGTGCGCCCCAAATTCGCATCTGCCACCAATAGCTCGCTATTAATGTGTCCACTAGCGCTCCTAAATACTACCCGTCAGTTTGATGGGATAAGGGATCTCTGTGGTCTGCGACTGGATATCCGCCCTGGCCCCTCGAAGCTGCCGGGGCGGTACAATTCTCGCATCGATCTCGGTGGGTGCCTAGCCGTGCACTTCACCTCCATGCGTGGGTGCCGGCCGAACTCCTGGAGCAAACAAACGAACTTTGGATGTGGGCCTCTTGCCTTTGATCCTCCGCGGCCAGCAAGACCGGAGAAACGTGTTAGCCTAAAGTGTTTTTCAGGCGGCGTTGGCCCCTGGACGCCGCTTGGAACTGAAGTCGATGCCTAGGTTCGGTGCTGCGGGAAGAGGCGCTCCTGCAATTTCCCCCCCAGGCATAGGCCCCTACCTGGCTGTCAAACCGAGCTTGTCGATGGCCAGGGGCAGATTGAGGCCGAGTGGGCCCCTCTTCAACTTCGAGCCAACACGTCATACCATCTGAACGTATCCCTCCATGTTGGCATGCCAGGAACTTAGGACATGTTGTCGATGTGGATAGAGGTTACCGCATTATCATGGTTATTGGCCGAGACTGGTCCCAGCATGGGTATGACATAGATGTGTGCCTGTGGTCGCCGTCTTTGGCCCTGCTACGATGCCCTTACGAAGATAGATAGCGGGGCCTACAGCCCCGTTCGGAACAATCCTGTGAACAGAAGCATACATGTGACGAGCAAGTCGGATGGCATGCAAACGATAGTGCGCAACCTTGGCTGCTCGGTATACGAGTTTGCGATCCAGATTTCCATAAAACTGTCTGCTGTCCCGGAACATGGCCACAACGTACATTATGTCCGATACTAGTCCTTCCCCCCTGGCGGCTGCTCTCCATACCGTATCTTCCGCATTCCTCCCTTTGATCATGCAGAACTGCGCTCCTGAACCCCACAGCCCTTCCCATGCTCTTTAGTCTTTGCAGAGACACTGTCCTTGCATACGAGCAATGGCGAAGAATTGGCCGATTGGCCTCCGGTCTGTCCTTTTGCCTTCCTGGGCAGGAGAAGGATGAACTCTCTGACTTGACGAGAGAGGACACTGAACAGCTGTGAGAGATGAAGCAGGAGGTACACCATGTAGTGCCTTCCATCTGGTGAACAATAAAACCGTGACGTGGATGGAAGTCGTCTGGTGCACAGCTCCTCTTCTCGACCGGTAGTGAAGCCTTGATCGTACCACCTTTGAGGTACCCCACAACCCTTTTGCCAGAACCTTCGAAAGCTTCGTCGCACCATGAGTCCCAATTCGCATGCCGAAGGGTTGGTTCCTCAGGGAAACCCGTGGCGAGGAACATCCTAACAATATCCATGCGATCGACAAGAGAAGACGTTGTTTTTTTTCTGTTCGGCGGCGTGGGGCCCCAGAAGTCTGGATTCCTTGTCCGTTGTCTGGTTCCTCGTCCGAGGCCGTTCGACGTGCCGGGGGCCCCGGCGAACTGGCGGCCGAAAACTGTCAAAAGCCTCCCGCGGTGTGGTTTTTGCTCTCGACGCAAAGAGGTTAGACTTTCGGGCGGTAGATCAGGTCTCCGGTGGCCGTGCGGGGCGTTTCGGGCACCACAGGAACGCCCTCGTCGATGTGCAGCTGCTGGAAAGGAGCACCCCGAGGCTGCAAAGCACCCACGAACCCGCCACATATCCCCAGACGCCTCGGACATCGAACGTGCGAAAATCTCGAACGGGCGGCAGTTCCCTTCGCTCTGGAAAGAGGGGGGGGGGGGGCTGCCCCATCCAGAGTGGGGGGGGCTCGACCTGGGCATTTCCTGTCCTCCTGGCGCGCGCGCCGACGGGAAGAGAGGGGGGCAAGGTCGAGGCACGAGGAGAGGCGACCACGACCTCCGACGTCACGGCTGCCTCGCAGCTCTGGGCCCCCAACTTTACCAAGGAACTAACTACCGTCCCAGCACCCCTGTACTTGGGCCTACCACGAACATTTTCTCAGAACAGAAAAATGTTCGACAAGCAAGAACAATGCTCCCCCAACAAATAACAGCTGCATTGCACCACGACTGTCACAGCCAGAAATGTTCCAAGAACATGTCGTGCGAACCGTAAATGCTCTTCGAACGCTGGGGCCCACGCGGGGCCCTCACAGGGGAGAGCCGTGGCAGCAACCGGTAGCAACCGCGCGCCGCGTGGGGCGACTCCGCCGCGGCACCCGAGGCTTCCGGGCTCCAGCGGCGGGAACGGCGGAGGGGCTCCTTGAAGGAGAGGTGCGCGTCCAGCCCGAGCCGATGTGCCAGCCCGGCCCCCGCGCCGATCAGCTCCGCGCCCCACTGATCCACGTCGCTCTGTGGCGGCACCTCCTACAGGGAGGCGGCCGAGGATCGGCCGAGGACCGCAAATCGGGGGCGGAGGGTCCGGGAGCGGCAGCCGATCTCTGCTGGGGCTTCGGGCCTCCCCCTGGGCCACGCCGGGACTCCACTCGAAATTCTGTCTGGAGCGCACCTCGGGACAGACCTGGGAATCATCGTCATCGCCTTCGCCGTCGCTTCCGCCGTCGCCGCTGCCGCCGTCGCCGCCCCCTGCCGCGTGACGGCCGAGCTCTCATCCGTTCTCAGGACCCCATGGCGCCGTGACGAGATCGCGAAATCGCGGCGGCGAACCGCTTTTTTTATTGTCTTCTCCTCTGGGGGCCCCCTGCCCGGCGCCCAGGGCCGTCAAACAGTAGCTCGGGACGAAAAGCGCGACCAAAATGGAAGGGGTCAGCGCCTCCAGGGCTCCACGCTGCGACGGACTGGCGATGTCTCGGGGGTCTGGGCCCGCCCGTGACAGCGGCGCGACCCAGATCGAAGGATTGCAAACAAAAAAAAACGAAAAATTGCAAACAAAAAACACGAAGGATTGCAAAAACGAAGGATTGCAAAAAAAACGAAGGATTGCAAAAAGAAGGATTGCAAAAAAAAAAACATTCGTTCAGGGTGCATTCTTCTTGCTGAACCCCTGGGGAGCCCTCGGGCACTCCGAGGAAACCCAAATAATCTGCTGGGGCCCGGCACGGGGGGCGGGGGCGAACCACCACCGGCTCTCTTGCACCAGAGACGGTCCGAACCCGTCAGGCGAAACCCAAATCTTTGAAAAACCATAACTAATGGATGTTTGAACAAAAACCGGCCTCCGACTTCTCGAGGAGGAAGGGGAGGAGAAGGAGGAGGATGAGGAGGAGGAGGAGGAGGAGGAGGAGGAAGGGGATGAGGAGGGGGGGGAGGGGGAGGAGAAGGGGGAGGAGAAGGGGGAGGAGGAGCTTCGCCTCTGCCCAGAGCGGGAGGGCTTCCAAGAGGCCCCCCTCCCCGCTGCCCTCTCAGAAGGCCGTTCCCCCTCGCGAGCACCCCTCCCGTGCGCCGCCAACGACTCCCGGAACTGCCAGCCTCGAGCTCAATCCCTGCCCCTGAGATCGACAAGCCAGGTGGCGATGGCAATCTGATCGGGGTGCGCCACGAGAGACCGAGGGGACCCTCAAGATTGGCACCGAGATATAAGGTGATTCCAGTTTTAGGGTAGGTGTGCGTGTGTGCATGTGTGTGCATGTGTGTGCATGTGTGTGTGTGTGCGTGCGTGTGTGTGCATGTGTGTGTGCGTGTGTGCGTGTGTGCGTGTGTGTGTGTGTGTGTGTGTGTGTGTGCGTGTGTGCGTGTGTGCGTGCGTGCGTGCGTGCGTGCGTGTGTGTGCGTGTGTGCGTGTGTGTGTGCTTCAGGCTGTGGCGCCTCCCGAGCGCAAGGGGCGGCTGCCCCTGCGGGGCGGGCGGTGAGCGAGGCCGCTCGCCGTCGCCGCCGCCGCCCTGGACCCTCGACGTCGTCTCGACCTTCTCAGCACGGGGCCCCCGGGAGTCCTGGCCCTCTCCCCATAGGGGAAGGTCGGGAATGTCCTCCAACAAGGGGGTTTTGGGTGGAAAACAACACATACTCCGAGCATACCCGGAAAAAAGGTACTAGACAAATCGCTACTCCGAGCATACCCGGAAAAAAGGTACTAGACAAATCGCCCCCAGACTTTCTCTGACTATTTTTGGGTACCCCTCCTGTAGAGGGACACGCCCGACTCAACCATACTTAGGGCCGTTCTCCCCCCACTCGACCAGTGGGGGCCGTGAAAACAGGAGAAGGGAACTCCCCGCCTGCTTGGCACACCTCGCACATATAGCGCGACCGCCAGGCCCCGGGGGCGCGCGGCGCTCCGTGGCGATCCCGCCTCGTGCCTTTTCGACTGCTGACGACTGCCCGACTCGGCCTCACTGCCTGACGCGGCCGCCGGGCCCCAATGGGTGCCGGTGCTCCCTGGGGATCCCGCCTCGCGTTCTCGGGCGGGGACCGCTCGAAGCAGAGCAGCTAATCCCAAAACGTTGTTTTGCGATCCCGGGGGCCAGCGAGGGCCCCCCCAGTGGCCGAACACTCTTGGGCCTTCTGCGGCTTCATATTTCAGCCATGACGCGAGGAGGTTCGGTTCTCAGGCTATCTCTCGGGTCTCCAGTGGCCGTGCGGGGAGATTCGAGCTGCCCAGAAACGCTTTCGTCGAGGCGTAGCTGCTGGATAGCATCCCGAGGTTGAAAAAAAGCCTCTGGGAATCCACGACACATGCCTGGAGGCCTCGAGCTGTTCACGGCGCCGAATGCTCTTCCGCGGCGTCTTCTCTTCACGCTGCGAACACGTCTGTTGTCGCCGCCATCGCCGCCCCTGCCGCAGTCGCTGTCGCCCTCCTCGGAGTCTCTGGGGAAACCAAACAAGTACCGATACCGCTGCGCCACGGACCTCTCCCGGGGTGCGTGCTGACCAGGATTTCGCAGCGAATCCAGCGGTAGCGACGAGGGCCTCCCAAGCAGGGGAAAACGAGGAACGGTAGCGGTATCGGTACCTTTTCCTCCTCTGAGGCCCGGTGCCCTCGATCGGTCTCGCCGCCGCCCCGTGCCAGCGCCCACGTCGATGCCCCGTTGCGGCCACGTCCCGTCCGGCGCCAGCTCCACGGAGAGGGCCGAGCCGCGCGGCAGCGCCGGGCCGACGGCCGCCGCCGCGAGCAGCCAGAGTTTGGGCCATCGCCCGGCGCCGCGCGGCGAGGCAGCCGGCATCGCTCGCCTGCGGACACAGACATTGTCCTCCTCCATTCCTTTTCCTTATACAGAACTTCTCCATGTCGCACCCCGAGGCCAGTTTTGAAGGCGGGCCATGCGTTTCGACTGAGACATCCTTACCACTGATGTCTCTGAAGCCAACAAATGGGCAACAGTTTCGCAGATGGAGGACAGGTGGTTTACAAAATGTGGCTCTCGCCTTAGCGCGGCGCACATTCGTTTAAATCACGGCAAGAGTTTCACGGATTGCGGGTGGTTTCCAACATGTGACTCTCGCCTCAGCGCGGCGCACACTCGTTTTAAACATCGCAAGAGCTCCACGGATTGAGGGCGGCTAGTTTTCGAAATGTGCGCCTCAGCGCGGCGCACATTCGTTTTAAGAACCTGCAAGAGTCTCACGGACTCCCATCACCACCGTGCCAAGGAATGGTGTTTTGAAACGATTCAGCATTACAGACGGCCTTGATTGGACAGGACACGCGAGAGGACACAGGACCCTTCCGAGGGCCACATCGCCATAGGAGTGTAAGCAGGCACGTGTCGCGAAGCACAGGACACAAGGGTACCCTTGAGCTGGCAGGGTCGACCTACTAATCCGGGCCGACTGCATGCGGGTGCAACAAGTATGTTGGTTCGCTGTGTTGAAGTACCTGGAATGGTGCTCTGGGGCGATTCGGGATTGTCAAACGCAACATTCAGGTTGATCCGTGGCGTTGGAATCCCGAGAACAATGTTCTGGTATGTTTTAGGGTCTCCAAACGGTTGTCTTCCAAAAAAGCAGTTCCTTCATTGGAAATCAACCGTTGGAGGGGCCTATGAAGAGGAGCTTAGTGGGAGGGTTTCTTCAAGTCGCTCTTGGGTTTACACTGGTCCTCCTGCTCCCCTTCCTCCTCCTCCAGCTCCTCCTGCTCCTGCTATTCCTCCTCCTCCTCCTCCTCCTCCTCCTCCTCCTCCTCCTCCTCCTCCGCATCCTTCTCCCCATCCTCCTCCTCCTCCGCCTCCTCCTCCTCCTCATCCTCCTCCTGCTCCTCCTCCTCCCCATCCTCCGTAGCCATTTTGGCTCAAGCGATCGCACGGCAGTCGATATCGGGGGCTCCCATGTCGGCGCCTAGAGGGGCCATTTCTGCCGCGGACGCCGCCGTCCTCGTGGACGCGGCGGTGCGGGCGGCACAGGGCGCGGGTGCGCCTCGGCGCACGCTGGGCGCGGTCACGCGCGCGGCCGTGTCTGCGGCGGCTGCGGCCGTGGCAGGCCCGCCGCGCGCGGCGATGGCGGCTGCTGGTGCTGGGGGGCGCGGCGATGATGACGGCGAGCCTGGTGAGCCTGCGGCTGCACCTCGCGCTCGGGCTTCCACGGAGGCGCAGCGCGAGCGCCGCCGCAGGCGCCGCCAGCGGCTGGCTGGGCGGCGCTCTCTGGAGCGCGGCGAGGCGGCGGCGGCGGCGGCGGACGCGGCGGCGGAGCAAGCTGGCGCGCCCTTGGCGATTGTCCGCTCGGCGGGAGCCGCCATGGACGACGTCGACGTTGACCTCGAGAGCTTCGACGATGGCTGGGCGGATGGGGCGCGGCGTGTGCAGCCGGTGAAGCGCGTGGCCATGGCGGTGGACTCACTGGAGCTGGCGGCCGCGCCGCCTGCGGAGGTGCTGCGCGCCGTTGGTGGCGCTGCTGCTGCGGCTGCGGGTGCGGCTGCCCCGCCGCCCGCGGGGCCTGGCAGTTGCGAGGCGGTGGTCGAGCAGCTCCTGGCCCTCTCGTCGAACCCGTCCGTCGACGGGGTGCTCTACGCTGCCCTCGCCTCCGATGAGAAGCACATGCCCGTGCT
>CAUYUJ010002202.1:20000-32500 GCA_963575745.1 Prorocentrum cordatum | reverse complement strand
GCGCGGGTGCGATGCGCGGCGCACCGTCCGGCGGGGGGGGGGCCTCCAGAGGGGCCCCCTGCGAACTCGCACGGGGACCTCACGGAACAGCTTCTCTTCCTCCTCTTTCCTACTCCTCCTCCTCCTCCTACCAACCTCCTCCCTCCCTCCTCCCCCTCCTCATCCCTCCCCCTCTCCTCCTCCTCACTCCTCCCTCCCTCCTCCCTCCTCCTCCTCCTCCACCTCCTCCTCCACCTCCTCCTCCTCCTCGTTCCTTTTCCCTACCTTCTCCCTTCATCCCTCCCTCCGGCTCCTCCTCCTCCACCTCCTCCTCCTTCTCCTCCTCCTTCTCGTCCTCGTCCTCCCTCCTCTTGGACCGGCGGCAGGCACCAATCCACGCACATGGGGGCGCTAGAGGCTGGCCCAACCCCATTTCAAGAATATGCATATGCATATGCAGTTCCTTCCCCATTCAAGGATCTGCTAACTAGTGCGAGGCTGGGTGGGGTCTGGGCGACACAGGCGGGCTTCCACCAAAGGTCGCCCCATTGGTCGCTGTTGACAGTAGCCGCCACGAAGGGAAACCCCGCCTGGCACAGTTTCGCAGAAAGGGCCCTTACCAAGGGGCTCGAAACGTTACCCTCCACAGGCAAACCTAACAAACCAACCCATCCTCCTTCGCCTCATCTCCCTCCTCCGTTTTCCTCCTCGTCCTCCTCCTCCTCCTTGTTCATCCCTGTTCACTATACATAACCCCTCCCTGTCGCAACCCGAGACGTGTCGGCATGGTGGGCCGAAGCTGGGTGATTTTCAAAATTTGGCTCTCGTCTTAGCGCCCGGGACCTCATTCGCCCTAGAACTTTGCAAACATTGTCTGTATCGAAGGCGGACCGTTTTCAAAATGTGGTTCTGACCCTAGCGCCGCGCACATTCGCCTTGAACGTTTGCTCTAGTTTTCGCGGATAGAGGGAGGGCGGTTGTCAAATGTGGCTCTCGCCTGAGCGCCGCGCGCAAGCATCGTAAGAGCTCACAACAGTTTCAGAGAATCCTATGGCTGAAGTCCCAGATTTTGTGCTCTGGCACGATGCGGGACTGTCAGGGCGCAACAATCACGTTCCTTCGCGGTTTTGAAGTCCCAGGAATGGAATGGTCGTCTTGCATCCGGATTCGCTGCGTTGGAGTCGCAAGAAAAGTGTTTGGCACGGTCCAGGATTTTCAAACGGTTGTCTCCCAAAGGGCACTTCCCTCAGAAAAATACACACACCCTTGTGTGGACCTGTGGAGATGAAATTAAATTTTGAGGGCGGGTTTATTACAACATCCTTCTCCTCTTCCTCCTCCTCCCTTGCCTCCTCTTCCCCCTCCCCCTCCTCCTCCTCCTCCTCCTCCTCCTCCTCCTCGTCTGCTGCCGGGCGTGCAGGGCGCGTCGGAGACGCGTAGGAGCAGGGCGAGAAGTGACTGGTGATGCAGAGGCGCGCGGATGCACGATACGTACTCGCTGGAGCTTCACGCGCAATCCAGACACAATGCTGTAACATGCGCATCATTAGCCCTCTGGGCGTAGGTGCTTTATCGGATCAACTCGGCCCACACCATTTTCTCCCGTCTGGAAACCAAGAGGGCCCCGAACTCCCCTAAACGCCACAAGAAAGCTCCAAAGGCTGCCCCAAGATGCCTCCGAGAGGCTCCCAGAGGTCCTCACGTTGGTCACTGGTAGGGGTAGCTCTAGAAGGCTCCAACTTCAGTTCCACAATGGACCCGAGAGGGGATCCTACGGGCCCCGAAGAGCGCCCCAAGAAAGCACCACGAACTTCGTGTACGCCTGACGACTCGGCCGATCGCACCAACCGATCACGTGATCGGATCGGAAACCCAATCGCGACGGCTACCTCGCCGACCACGGATCGATGACACATTCCGTCGCGGACGATCGCGTTATCAAGCCGAACCGATCACGTCAACGGCCCTCTCGCAATCACCCGATCACTGCGATCTGAGATCGCCGATCGCGGCATCAGCTGACACTGAGCCCGGAGGGCGACTCCACGGATGAGGAGACCGAAAGGTACCGATACCCCTACTCCCCCCGGACCTCTTCTGGGGTGCGCTCTGACCAGAAAACCTTTAATCCACCGGTGGTGACAAGGGCCTCCCAGGAGGCTCAAGACGGAGAAAACGAGGGAAGGGTAGCGGTACGGGTACCTTTTCTGGGCATTCCACTACTCGCAAAGGAAATGCTCGCAAGTGCCCTTGATCCGCCGCGGGGGATCTACGATTAACTACATCGAAGCAGGCGTGCGCTTTTCGGACGTTTGCGAGTAGTGGAACGCGCTGGGTGGTTTTCCTTCTCTGAATTGAATGACTGCCTCCGGGATGACCCTCGGTCCGGCCAGAGGCGTGCATGAGCGGGCCCCCGCAGAGAAACCCAAAGACGGCCAAAAAGGCCTCCAAGACTAGAGCACTCTCGCGGCGGTCTGCCCAGGCTGGCTGCCACCAGGCGCAGGCTCTAAAACGGCATACCATGGCTTGCTTGGGTGTCTGCTCAGGCTGAGCTCGAGCGTCTTGACGGCTGCTCGATTCCCGTAGCGCCAGAGATCTAAGTATGTGCACGTCCATTTGTATGTAAGCACAGTTACACACATACATGTGTATATCTGTACATGAATCAAAACACGTAGGGCATCTACCTACACACATCCATGCAACAAACAGTCGACTGACAATTGGCCCAACATGTGCTGTCATGGATACGCGAATTACCCATCAATCACCACTGATACGGTCAATGCGGTCCGCCCATACAGTCCGTCAGTACTGCAGGGCCAGACGAGCCCGCCCATGCACTCCAAGAGTGCCTCGGATCGCCGAACAATCGCGCAAAGACATCCAAGATGACCCCAAGCCTGCCCAACACGCCTTCGAGACGCCTCAAGGGAGCTCAAAAGGCCTCCCAGGAGGCCCCAAGAGGCAAAACTCCTTGATGCCACTTAGGTGTTAAGGATGTTGGCGGTCTCTCCGTTTCGGCTTCCCGACAAGCCAAGACGGCCCAGGAGGCCCCAAAAATCGCCACAAGACGGCCCAGGAGGCCTCCAAAAGGGCCCCGAAACCGCCCAAGATGGCCCCAAGACGGTCCGAAAGGCGCCCAAGACGGCCCAAAAGACCCCCAAGACGGCTCGAATAAGGGCCCAGATCGGGGACCCGAGCAGACAATTCGAGCGCTCGGCCCCGAGAGGCGCCCAGCAGGCCCAAAGAGCACACAAGATGCCCCAAGAGGCCCCCAAGAGGACTCCGAAGCACCAAGAGGCCCCCAAGAGGCTCCCAAGAGGCCCGCAAAATGCCCTCAAGAGGCATCCCCAAGAAACATACATGGGAACCCTGACCCACAATCCAAGCATGGTGGCGGAATGGGCCGAATTATGCTGGCGAAGGGCCCAACCATATGCAATTGTTCGTAACGCGTTGTGGGTGCCGCTTTCGGTGGGGCTCCCTATGGGGCCACGAAGCGCTGCCTTGGGTGGGGGAACCGCATGCGAACACCGCCAGTGGGGCGGGCCTTTGGTGGAGCTCCCTATGGGGCCACGAAGCGCTGCCCTGGGTGGGGGAACCGCATGCGAATTGCGCCACGGGGGCCTTCGGTGGAGTTCCCGATGGGGCCACGAAGCGCTGCCCTGGGTGGGGGAACTGCATGCGAACACCGCCAGTGGGGCCTTCGGTGGAGCTCCCCATGGGGCCACGAAACGCTGCCCTGGGTGGGGGATACGCATGCGAACACCGCAACTGGGGCCTTCGGTGGAGCTCCGTATGGGGCCACGAAGCGCTGCCGTTGGCACGGGCACGGCATGCGAACTGCGCCACTGGTGCCTGCGGTGGAGCTCCCTATGGGGCCACGAAGCGCTGCCCAGGGTGGGGGAACCGCATGCGACCTGCGCCACTGGGGCCTTCGGTGGGGCTCCCTATGGGGCCACGAAACGCTGCCCTGGGTGGTGGGACCGCATGCGGGAGCGGCCACTGGGGCCTTCGGTGGAGCTCCCTATAGGGCCACGAAGCGCTGCCCTGGTCGGGGGGACGGCATGCGAGAGCAGCCACTGGTGCCTGCGGTGGAGCTCCCTATGGGGCCACGAAGCGCTGCCCAGGGTGGGGGACAGCATGCGAGAGCAGCCACTGGGGCCTTCGGTGGAGTTCCCGATGGGGCCACGAAGCGCTGCCCTGGGCGGGGGAACCGCATGCCAGCAATGGGGCCTTCGAGAGGGCCACGCCCCAATGGGGCCTTCGGTGGAGCTCCCTATGGGGCCACGAAACGCTGCCCTGGGTGGGGGAACCGCATGCGAACACCCCCACTGGGGCCTTCGGTGGAGCTCCCTATGGGGCCACGAAGCGCTGCCCTGGGTGGGGGAACCGCATGCGAACACCCCCACTGGGGCCTTTGGTGGAGCTCCCATGGGGCTACGAAGCGTTGCCCTGGGTGGAGGAACCGCATGCGAACACTTCATCTGGGGCCTTCGGTGGAGCTCCCTATGGGGCCACGAAGCGCTGCCCTGGTGGGGGAACCGCATGCGAACACCGCCAGTGGGGCCTTCGGTGGAGCTCCCTAGGTGGCCACGAAACGCTGCCCTGGGTGGGGGAACCGCATGCGAACACCGCAAATGGGGCCTTCGGTGGAGCTCCGTATGGGGCCACGAAACGATGCCCTGGGTAGGGGAACCGCATGCGAACACCCCCAACTGGGGACTCCGGTGGAGCTCCCCATGGGGCTACGAAGCGCTGCCCAGGGTGGGGGAACCGCATGCGAACACCCCCACTGGGGCCTTCGGTGGGGCTCCCTATGGGGCCACGAAACGTTGCCCTGGGTTGGGGGAACCGCATGCGAACACCCGGGCCTTCGGTGGAGCTTCCCATAGGGCCACGAAACGCTTGCCTGGGTGGGGGAACCGCATGCGAACACCCCCACTAGGACCTTCGGTGGAGCTCCCTATGGGGCCACGAAGCGCTGCCTTGTGTACGGGAACCGCATGCGAGCACCGCCAGTGGGGCCTTCGGCGGAGCCCCCTATGGGGCCACGAAACGCTGCCCTGGGTTGGGGAACCGCATGCGAACACCGCCAGTGGGGCCTTCGGTGGAGCTCCCTATGGGGCCACGAAGCGCTGCCCTAGGTAGGGGAACCGCATGCGAACACCCCCACTGGGGCCTTCGGTGGAGCTCCCTATGGGGCTACGAAACGTGTGAGAGGTGTGCCGAGAGCAAAGACAAGGAGGGGGGAGGAAGGAATGCGGGGCGCTGTCTCTTCAAAACGAGAACCCAACACCACAGGATGGTTGGGAAAACCATGATGGCGGGTGGCGGGATGGTCCGAAAACTAATATATATCCGCCGCCCCTTGTCGATTCATCGCAGGGGTGCCTGGCGTGCTGAACCCTCTCGGTTTTGGTTTGGTTCTTTTTCCAAAAGAACTCCCCCTGGGGCTCCGGCCCGTCCCGCCGGCCACCCGGAAAATGCCCAATTCCTCAATTTCCTGCCCAAGACGGCTCCCTGAAACGGCCGTTTCGCTCGGGACATCCAAAAACAATCGCGAAGATGGCCCAAGATGGCCTCCAAGTCCGCCCAAGATGGTCCAAGACGGCCTCCAAGACGGCCCAAGAGAGTCCAAGACGGCCGAAGACGGCCCAAGATGGCCAAGATGGGCTCCAAGATGGTCCAAGATGGCCTCCAATTCCGCCCAAGATGGTCCAAGACGGCCTCCAAGACGGCCCAAGAGAGTCCAAGACGGCTCAAGAGGCCCCCCAGAGGCCTCCCAGACGGCCCAAGAGGCCTCCAAGAGGTCCTCCAGGAGGGCCCGAAGAGGCCAAAATCATTGATTTTCCTTAGGTTTTTGAAGGATTTGGGGATTTGCTTCTTCTCGGCATTCCGACGGCTCAAGACGGTCCAAGAGGCCCCCAGGATCGCCCAAGAGGCCCCCAAGAGGGCCCCATGACGGCCTAAGTGGCTTCCAAGACGGCCCCCTGAGGCCCCAAGACGGCCCAAGAGGCCTCCAACACGCCCAAGATGGCCTCCAAGACGCCCAAGACGGGCCCCCAAAGATCGCCGAACGATCGCCCAAGAGGCCTCCAAGATGGCCCCAGAACGGCCCAAGAGCCCAAAGGGCCCCAAGACGGCCGCCAAGATGGCACAGGAGGACTTTAAGACGCCCAAGATGGCCTCCAACACGGCCCTGGAGCATTCCAAGAGGGCCCCAAGTCGGCCCATAGAGGCCCCCCCAAACGGCTTCTGACGGCGTCAGACGGACCAGGAGCCCACCAAGACGGCCGAACATGGCCCTAAGATGGCCCAAGACGGCCCAAGAGGCCTCCAAGAGGGCCTCCAGGAAGGCCCGAAAAGGCCAAAATCATTGATTTGCCATGGGTTCTTGAAGGATTGTGGCATTTGCTTGCTTTGTTTCTGCCTTCCGACGGCCCGAGGCGGCCCAAGTGCCCACAACGATCGCCCAAGAGGCCCAAGACACGGCCCCAAGAGGCCCCCAAGACGGCCCAAGAGGTCTCCAAGACGCTCAAGATAGCCTCCAAGATGGCCCAAGAGCCCTCCAAGACGTCCTCCAAGAAGGCCCAAAAAGGTCAGAATGGCCTCCAGACGGCCAAGATGACCTTCAAGATGCCCACGTGTTCCCCGAAGGCTTTCCAAACCGATTCGGGGAACACGTGGTCCGATAGCTTGGCAGGCCTCTGGCCACAACCTTCGGCCACATAGGCGCTTCCAAAAAGGCAGGGGGCGGCGGTGATTCGCCGTAGGCGTCTTCGATCCGCCGCCCCCTGTCGATTCATCGCAAGGGTGCCTGGCGTGCTAGACCTCTCGGTTCTGGTTTTGGTTCTTTTCCCACAAGAACTCACCCTGGCGCTTCGGCCCGTCCCGCCGGGGTCCCGGGAGGCCCTTCCAGGAGCGCAAAGTCCCGGAAAAATCCTCCAAGACGGCTCCAGATGGCGTCCAAGATGGCCAAGATGGGCTCCAAGATGGTCCAAGATGGCCTCCAATTCCGCCCAAGATGGTCCAAGACGGCCTCCAAGACGGCCCAAGAGAGTCCAAGACGGCTCAAGAGGCCTCCCAGAGGCCTCCCAGACGGCCCAAGAGGCCTCCAAGAGGTCCTCCAGGAGGGCCCGAAGATGCCAAAATCATTGATTTTCCTTAGGTTTTTGAAGGATTTGGGGATTTGCTTCTTCTCGGCATTCCGACGGCTCAAGACGGTCCAAGAGGCCCCCAAGATCGCCCAAGAGGCCCCCAAGAGGGCCCCATGACGGCTCAGGTGGCTTCCAAGACGGCCCCCTGAGGGCCCCAAGACGGCCCAAGAGGCCTCCAACACGCCCAAGATGGCCTCCAAGACGCCCAAGATGGCCTCCAAGACGGCCCTGGAGCATTACAAGAGGGCCCCAAGTCGGCTTATAGAGGCCCCCAAGACGGCTCCCGACGGCGTCAGACGTGCCAGGAACCCACCAAGACGGCCGAAGTTGGCTCAAAGCTGGTCCAAGACGGCCCAAGAGGCTCTCAAGACGGCCTCCAGGAAGGCCAGCAGAGGCCAAAAACATTGATTTTCCTAACGTATTTGACGGATTTTGACATTTGCTTCTTTCGGCCCTCCGACGGCCCGAGACGGCCCCATAGCCCCCAAAGATCGCCGAACGATCGCCCAAGAGGCCCCCAAGATGGCCCCAGAACGGCCCAAGAGGGCCCCAAGACGGCCCCAAGGGGCCCCCAAGACGGCACAGGAGAGGCCTTTAAGACGCCCGAGATGGCCTCCAAGACGGCCCTGGAGCATTACAAGAGGGCCCCAAGTCGGCTTATAGAGGCCCCCCAAACGGCTTCCGACGGCGTCAGACGGACCAGGAGCCCACCAAGACGGCCGAACATGGCCCTAAGATGGCCCAAGACGGCCCAGGAGGCCTCCAAGAGGGCCTCCAGGAAGGCCCGAAAAGGCCAAAATCATTGATTTGCCATGGGTTTTTGAAGGATTGTGGCATTTGCATTTTTTCTGCCTTTCGACGGCCCGAGACGGCCCAAGTGCCCACCAAGATCGCCCAAGAGGCCCAAGACTCGGCCCCAAGAGGCCCCCAAGACGGCCCAAGAGGTCTCCAAGACGCTCAAGATAGCCTCCAAGATGGCCCAAGAGCCCTCCAAGACGTCCTCCAAGAGGGCCCCAAAGGGTCAGAATGGCCTCCAGACGGCCAAGATGACCTTCAAGATGCCCACGTGTTCCCCGAAGGCTTTCCAAACCGATTCGGGGAACACATGGTCCGATAGCTTGGCAGGCCTCTGGCCGCAACCTTCGGCCACATAGGCGCTTCCAAAAAGGCAAGGAGCGGCGGTGATTCGCCGTAGGCGTCTTCGATACACCAATATCGTGAGGCCTCGCCAACATTAACCCAATGCTGGTGACCACGGAAAACCGCATGACCGTGACCAACATATCATCATTTCGGCATCCATCATATTTCAATTCATGGGGCTACACTAGCGATGCGTCTTGGACACTGCGTTGCCACAAGGTTGTGGCATTATCGCGGTCGAGCCGGATTTGCTTTGGCGACGAGCGATGGGCCTGCGGCGTGGAGGAGGGTGTGTACTCTTATGACTAATGGGCAAGTAGCCGCAGCCGTTTACAACTGCAGTGCGGTATAACGAGCTGTATCCAGGATCATGTGTACGATTTGCTATACCACGACATGCTCGAATATGCATGCGTTCGGAGAGGACTGGGCCGCTGGATGCAACAGACCAACCGTTGGAATGAAAGCGCGCGTGCTCACATTCAGCTAGCACGATGCGCCTGGTGCGACACGCACTCTCGCAATGTCCCAGACTCCGGAGCTGCTCGTGTCTCCGATCGAAGGGACGGGTGCTGCCCCTGGGGCTGCGGGCACGAGGAGGCGGCGGTGGCGAAGCTACAGCGGTGCGCCCTGCTGCAAACTCGATAGCACTGGCCACGGCGATTGTGGCGATGATAAGAACGGACCACTCTTTTACTAGGCAGGGCAGGAAAAGGAGGCAACTGCGGAGCAAGCCGAGTGGACAAGTGCTACACAGCTTCGGGCTGACCGTGTTGGTCAGCCCACCGCGCGGCTCCGCCGTGGGTGCTTGAGCTTGCCAACACCAGACACGCAAAGCTTGCCGCGTGCACCCACGGTGTCTGCTGGCGCTCCGACCCCGCAAGCACAACGCGGCCCTCTGGAGAGCCCAGAAGCCTCA
Source organism: Prorocentrum cordatum (assembly GCA_963575745.1). Taxonomy (NCBI): domain Eukaryota; class Dinophyceae; order Prorocentrales; family Prorocentraceae; genus Prorocentrum; species Prorocentrum cordatum. The sequence continues at coordinate 23,296 of CAUYUJ010002202.1, read as the reverse complement.
CGGGCGAGGGTGCAGAACGGACTGGGGGACGCCCGACGGACGCGCCGCTGCAGGGGAGCGGCTGGGCCAGCCCCTGGCAGTGACTGCTCAGTAGTAAGCGTTGTACACCGCCTTCTTCTGGACCCCTTGGTCCGCCTTGAACTCTCGAAGGAACTGCCTGGCGGCGTCCACTGCCGCGCCCCAGCGAGGCTTGTCTTCCCGCTGCAACACAAGCTCCCTCAACTGCTCAAAGAGGCCCGACTCGCGAACCTCCGCACCGACAGCGTCGACCTGAGACGCAATGTTCCGTAACGCCATCGTCACCGAGCGTGCGATGTCGGGCCGGTCAGGGTGCTGTCGCAGGACCGCCTTTTGACACGCCCGAGCTGGGCACGAACCAAAATGGGCACGATGGCCCAGCAGCAACTGCTGTCGCCTGCCCTACAGCGGGCCGCTGTTGAGCAGACGACTATTGTCAGCACTGGACAACGTCCATGGCGATACCGGCAGCGAGACATGCTCAGAGAGGACAAAGACTGCTGCTGGCCTTCGTCCGCCATTACCTCCGTCCCTGTTTCGATCGTCCCGAGGCCTGGCCCAGAGGCAACAGATCTCCCAACCTCGCCGCGATGGGCGACTTGCGCAGGGTGAGGTTCACGAAGAGGCCAAAGCCCTGCTCGCAGACCGCGGCAACGCCAACGTGCTTCTGCACGGCGGCCACGCACGTCAGCACGTCGTCCGAGAGCAGGGCAAGGTGCTCCCTCGCATCCTCGTTGAACGCGAACGCACGAAGGGCCGCCAAGCTTGCGCGGACGACCTTCGCGTCACTGGAGGAGCTCAGCGTCGACACAGCCCGCTTCTGCAGCTTGGAGCCAAAAGCCATCTCCTGAATGTGGTCCTGCTCTCGGGATGCCTCGCGCAGCATGAGCAAGGCTTGCTCAGTCAGCCTTGCCTGAGCCTGCCCGCTCGTGGAGTCTGCGGTAGCGAAGGCCATGACGATCGCCGCGTGCACAACGGAAAACCCCTCTCCCATGAGCACTCTGCGATTGAGCACAGCGAACGCCTCCTCTTCGGCGCCCTTCCTCGAGTCGTCGTCGACAACCATGGCCCGAAGGGCGGACAGGCCCTCTGTCTGCACCGCCGCCGACTGGGGAAACAGCCCGAGCACCTCGACCAGCAGCTGCATGCCCTGCACGGCTGCCGCCTCGCCAGGGACGCCGACCCACAGCCCGGCGGCGGCCTTCTTGTTGCCGTCGCTGGCGGTGCACAGCGCACTCAGGGCGCTGCAGGCCGCCGCCGTGGTGGCCTCCTCGCCGCCGCGCGCGGCGGCGCCGAGCAGGCCGAGCAGGCCCTGCAGGAAGCCCTCGTCCCGCAGCGCCCCGCGGTTGAGGACGCTCGTGCGGCACACGTCGGGCACGATGCGGCAGAACGCCACCATGGCCTCGCCGCGCCAGCTGTGGGGCGGCGCCGCCAGCGCCTGGCAGATCTGCGTGGTGCCCTCGAAGTCCGTCAGCAGGTCCCTGTCGGTGGGCGTCAGGCGGATCCGCCGGCCGATGTCGCGCAGCACCTTCGCTAGAGCCTCGACGTCGGCTGCCGCCTCCTCCACGGCATCGATGAGGTCCATGAGCTCGGGGGGCTCGCCCTCGGAGCTTTCGCCGGCGTCCTCCGCGGCCGCGGCACACTCCTCGGGCACCTCGCGGCGAGGCTCCAGGCAAGGAGTGCAAGGGGGGGGGGGAGGGGGCCGGTGCTGGTTCCTCAGGTGCCAGGAGATGCTCGGAGGGGCGAAGGGCCCTTCTGGCAGGAACCCACAGCCGACATCCTGAGATACCAGAGCAATCTCCTTGGGAGCAGTCGCCCTCCCAGAGGTCTGCGAAGATGTGCGACCATATCAGACAACAACAACAGCAACATGCCGACGACCGCCAGATATTCCGAACACCGCCGAATATGCCTAAAGACCACTGGAAACCGCCGAGGACAACCCAAGACCGCCGAGAGAGGATGATGATGAGGGAAGAGTAGGAGGGAAGAGGAGGAGGAGGAGGAGGAGGAGGAGGAGGAGGAGGAGGAGAAGGATGAGGAGGAGAAGGTGGAGGAGGACTGGAGTAAAAACCCATGGTGCATCAGCGATGCTGCAATACAGCCTTCCGCCCCATGCCCCCCCACCACACAACTCCCAGAAGTTTTCTCTACCATCCCGAGGTGCTGGACCCTCGTTTTGAAGAGACAGCGCCCCGCGTCTCCTCCTCCTTCTCCTCGTTTTCTCGCCTTTTCTCTGCTCTCCTCTCCTCTCCTCTCCTTTCCTCGCCTCTCCTCTCCTCCTCTTATCCTCCTTCCCATCCCTGCCTCTGCCCTGCGCACACCCCTCACACGTTTTGTGGCCAGAGGGAGCTCCACCGAAGGCCCCAGCAGCAAGGCTCGCATGGCACCCCCGCAACTAATTCGGCATATACGGCACGCGCTGCGTGGCTCCGGGGGAAGTCCGCCGAAGGCCCCCGCGGCACATTTCGCATGGCGCACCCGCCCAACATACGGCACACCCCTCACACGTTTCGTGGTACCAGAAGGGCCCACCCCAGACCTGAGCGGCAAAGCTCGCATGGAGTACCCGAACCCACCTCAACACACCCCTCACACGTCTCGTGCCCGCGGAGAGAGCTCCATGGAAAACCCAAATGGCGAGGTTCGCGTGGCGCACCGCCCCCACATTCGGCACACCCCTCACACGCTTCGTGGCCCCAGAGAGAGCTCTACCGAAGGCCCCAGCGGCAAGGCTCTTATGGCATGTCCGCCCCCCAACTCGGCGCACCCATCACACGTTTCGTGGCCCCAGAAGGGAGCTCCACCGAAGGCCCCAGCGGCAAGGTTCGCATGGCGCTCCCGCCCTACATGCGGCACACCACTCTCACATGGTTCGTGGCCCCAGGAGGGAGCCCCACCGAAGGCCGCAGCGGCAGGGTGCGCATGTCTAACCCGCCACCAATACGGCACACCCCTCAGACGTTTCGTGGCCCCAGAGGGAGCTCCACCGAAGGCTCCAGCGGCAGGGCTCGCATGGCTACGCGCGGCGGGTGGGGCTCCAGGCGAAGTCATCTGCGCGCGTCGAACATGGGCAGCGTGGTCCGCGTGCGAGCAACTGGCGCCACGAGCCGCGTCGCACGCTGCCGCTGCCTCCACCCCCGCAATGATCTAGTAGCGTAGACGAGCCGGTCGCTGGCGGGGTGCGCGCAGCCGTCGCGGGAGGCCTGCGGGCGGTCGAGAGTCGCGCCCCCTTTCTCTTAAACGCCAGGCCTCTGGCCCAAGTGGCTTTGCCTTAA
>CAUYUJ010002202.1:0-15000 GCA_963575745.1 Prorocentrum cordatum | reverse complement strand
GACCAGCAGGAGCGCCCGTCACAGGAGAGAAGTCGTCGTCGTTCGTGCGGCTCGGGTCTGCGAGCTCCGTGCATGTGTCCAACTGGTCGGCCACGACGTCGTAGGCAAACGAGGCAAACATCGCAATCTCTGCGTCGTAGATGTCGTCGGGGAGCGGTTTTGCGGTTGCTTCATCATGAAAACCATCCTGCAGCCTGCCACCAGGAAGAGCACCACCGTCATCAGGGTGTGGGGAGAACAGCACGGCCGATTCGTGAGTCAGCGTGGCAGCGTGCTCGGAAAGCTCCGACTGTATGGATCCAGCGCGCAAGCACCCCGATCACCGAGAGGAGCAACGCGATGCTGAGCAGAGGGGGCCAGCGACGATGCCGCAGGAGCGACTGCGTCGAAGCGGTAGTCAAACTCGTCGTCGGACACCTGGCCCTGGAGTGCCAGCGGGGGCGGCTGCTCAGCTGGCGGTAGCGGTTTATCAAGTGCTTCGTGGTCCGAGAATGCCTCAAGGTCAATCGGCGACTGCATCTGCACACGAACAACAGGGCGAACAGGACCATCACGATCTTCTCCATCAGGTGCGTTGTCGTCGTTGTCGTCGCTGTCCGATGACAAGGGCGCCCTCGGAGGGTCGAAGTCGAACAGCGGTGGGTCCCCGGAGAGGGCGATGGGAGTCTGCAGATGCGGCGGTGTGCTGTCCGCAACATCGGCGAGGAATCACGCGCGATCGGTCGGCTTCATGCGCGAAGGGTCGGGGTGCCAATCGCGGGCCCAGCGGTGCTCATAGACGCGCCCAAGAAGGACTGCAAGGCGGCGGTGGTCTGCATTTGGCCATCGTGAGGGGAATTCCTTTCAAGACATCTCGCGGGCGTAGGCGGAGTCGCACCGCGCTTTCTGGTCGATCTCCCTCGCCCCCCTGCGACGGGGCGCGGCGGCCTGTCAGCGCGGGACAGGGGAAAAGCGGGTCGAGCGCGGCATGCCGCAGGCTGCTCTCGACGCCGTCGACGCGCCTCTCCATCCGGTCTGCGAGGCCCGATGGCTGGATATCGGGTCAAAAAAAAACGATTGGGGGGGGGGAACCCCTGTGCCCAGCGAGCATCGCGGAAGGCAAGGTCGCTGGAGGCCTGCAGCGCGTTCGGCAGCCCAGAACCACCAGACGCGTCGGCCAAGTGAGCGGAGGGGCGCTCGACGTCAACATCACAAATGCCCGCCTCGCCGCGAGGCCCCGCGCCAGGGGGCCCGCGACTTCCATTGGGCGGGGCAGTGGCGCCCAGCTCGAAGATCGCTCGGTCGGCGCAGGCCGCCAGCACCCCCGCAAAGGAACGCGACCCGGAGGGTGCGTTCGGCAGCCAGGGGGCAGCCCGACAGCGGAGGCCCGTCGCGAGATCCCCGCCACAAGAGCCTACTCCAAGGCAGTCGCGACTTCTCATGGATAAGGGAGAGACTCCCAGGGCAGGTGACTGGACCCCCCATCGCCTTTCCTCGCGAGAATCGGGGCAACGCAGAACAGCCGTTGTAAATGGTCTGGCGAGGGTGATGAGAAACTTCGCGATGGCGGGCAGCGGCAACTTGGGTGCGGGCAGAACGCGCGGAAGAGCGAGACCTGGAGGGTGCCGCGCATTCTTTTGCCAGCAGCGCAGCCTTGGCAGCGGCGAGGAGGTGCGCGGGATATGCGCGATCTCGGCGCCGCACACAATGATTGAGCGATGCAGCCAGCATGATGACCTCGACTGGCTCGGGGCAAGGCCGCAGTGCAGGCCAGCGCGCCATAAGGTCAGCATGGATGGGGGGGGGGCCGGCCGCCCGAGAGCGCCATCGAGATGCCCCTCGAGCAAGCCGCGGCGCCCCAGGTCGCGCGGGAAGTCGCCCATCTCCGAGTCGCAGCCAAAACTTGCAAGGCCGAGTGCCAGCGGCCGTCGCGACGCGCATCGGGGTTAGCCAACCGCAAGCGAGCGCCCGAACGCACCAATGCGCCCGTGCGCGGGGGGAAGCCATGACATAGTCGTTGAAATTTTCACGACGGGGCAGCGCGCAAGTCTATGAGGGCACGATTTGGACCGCCGGGCGAGGAGCGCGCATGCGAGAGTATGGACGACAAACAGCGGGCGCAAAAGAAACGGGGGGGGCGTCGACTCGCTCACGCGCTGACAGATGACCAGGCAGGCGATCTGCTGAGGTTGAACGCCAGGGCATCCGATGCCGCACAGGTGCTCCACTGCGCGCCGGGCAGGCACAAGACCCGCGCAAGGGGGGCGGGGCGCGGCCGCACGCCGCTTGGTCGAGCGCCTTCACGATGGCAGGCGAGGGCCAGAAACCAAGCGAAAAGTCGGCACCAAGATCGGCGAGAGGGCGGCGGTCAATCCAGCGCAGCGCAGCTTCCTGTAGCGCGAGCAGGTGTTCGTGGAAGGCAGTGTGCGTCCACAGCGCAGACTGGGCCAGGATCGCCTGGGCTGTCGCGGGCGCGGACGCTAGCTTGGGCCCCCCCCCGCTCGCGCCGTGCACCGTGGCCCACCCGTCGCGGAGCACCGCCGAGATGTCTAGACATATATCCCAAACAGCAATGAAGTTCGCTGTTGCCCAACTCCGCGGGCGCGACCAAGAGCCGGCCCTCGCGCGACAGGGTGGGGGCGACCCGCGCGTTGTATATGTGCGCGTTTGTAGATGGCGGCGCTGACGTCATAGACTGGGGCTGGAGGCATTGCCGACGCTGCTGCCGCGGGGCGAGGCGAGACTCTGCTTGGACGTCGCCGCTCTCGTGCTCGTCGAGCCCAGCGTCGTCTCCATCGGGCTCCGACGGCACGTAGGTGGTCGCCGTCGCGCTGGAGCGCATCCTGCTCCCCGGGATGAGCGGGGGCTTCTTCGAGAACCTGGCGCCGAGGGCCTTGGAATCGGCGGGCGCGGTCGTCTCCCCCGCCAGCTCCTCCGTGCAGCCTGCCCCGACGGCAGTCATATCGCCGGAGGGGGCCGCAAATGCAGGGGTGGGGGGGTGGGGTGCGGCTGTGCCGTGCTGGTCCTGCATGAGCCTGAGGAGGGGGAGGGGCAGAAGGAGCAGCAGGAAGGGGGAGTCGAGGGAGGAGGCGGAGCGGGAGAGGGGGGGGGCCTCCTCCCCCACCTCCCGCTGCGCCCTCCCATCTCCTGGGCTCCGCGAGGCCCAGCCCGAGAGACCTCCATATCTGGACCCATTCCTGGGGACCGGGTCCCCAGCCTGCGTCGGTTTTGGACTGCCGCGAGGCCCGCCGAGAGCCTCTGGAGGCCGAACTGGGGAAAAAACAGCGTCTGCTCTTTCCAAAAACAACGCTGGATCTCTGGGCCGACTCGCCGCACGGTGTGGCTACCGCATTGCCGCACAAGGGCCCCGAGCGGAGCCCAAAACGACAGCCGAGGCGAGCCGCTACGTCGGGTTCGTGTCGTGCCGACTTCGGCGTTGGTTTGTGACACCGCGGGGATCGTTCAACCTTGAACGATCGGCCGTTTCCGAACCGTCCAAAATCGTTCCACATCGAACGATTCTGGGTCGCCCGCGGCGTTCAACGTTGAACGCCGTTGGCCGGGTCGCCGCCGGTCGACACGACACGAACCTACCGTACGCCCATCCCCCGCTCCAGAAGCGCCATGGGAGGGTCCCGAGCCGCTCCCCCAGCCGCCCGCCAGACCCGCGACCTGCAGTGGGCTTCTGGCCGTGTGGGCCGGTGGCTCCCCTGACCTCCTCTCCACACCCCTTCGGGTCGCGGCAGATAGTTGCTGGAGGAACAAACAGCAGCACAAACATCAGACGGAGGCGTCCCAGCGGTCATTCGGGGCTCCGCGCTGCGGAATGTTGTCGCGTTGTTGTTGTCGTCATCGTCCTCGCCCGCGCCCCCCCCGCGCGCCACCCGCCCCGCGACCCGCCCGCGACCCACCCGCGGAGCGCTCCAGGGGCGGCGCCGGAGGCGCCGGCAAACAGGCCGGGCGCCGATCCGCGAAATCTGCGCGAAACTGATATGCCCACTCATGAGTAGTCAGTCATGTGCAGGCTCGCTCACATTGATTCATGCTCGTATCCAATAGGTCGCACACAGTCTGACTGCCACTCAGACTCGCTCTGAACCAGACACTATCGAAAAACATCGTTCGAAAATCCGCTGGCCCCCGCTTGCCAGGGGTGAAGTGTGAGACACATTTGGCTGTCTACCTCCTCCTGCTTCTCCCATCCCCAGGGTCTACAATCCCGTTCTTGGGCGAGGTGGGGCACGAGCTCATCAATACACGTTCTGGGACTTCAGAGCCTCCAGGTCCACCGCCGACGCTTCCAAAATGCTCAAGTCGCCCTCCAATTCGTCCCAGGGGAGCTCCAGCACGCCCAGGAGGCCTCAGATAATAACCCGACGAGCTCGCGACACCAAATAAACACAAAGGGGGTCCCAGAAGGGGCCGAGATACGCCAAACCAGAATGGCAATTCCCAACCATCCTCTGGTCTTGGGCCCTCGCTGAGAAGCCACAACGCCCCGTGCCCTCTTCACCTTCCTCCTCCCCCCCTCCCTCCTCTCGTCATGGCTCCTGCCCTCCGCATCACCTCATCGCCATCATCGTCAACATCGTCATCATTATAGTCACCACCGCCATCATCATCATTATCATCACTATCCTCACCATCCTCATCATGATAATCATCGCCATCACCAGCATCACCAATCGCATGCCGGCACACCCCTCACGTTCTCTGTCGCCCCATGGGGATCTCCTCCTGAGGTCCCAGTGAGCGCGACCGCACGGGGGGCCTCGCTCACTTCGGCACTCTCTTCAAACGCTTCGTGGCCCCATCCGGAGCTTCACCTGAGGTCTCCGTGGGCGCGACCGCACGGAGGGCCCCCGCTCACGTCGGAGCAGTCCTCGCACGCCTCGTGGCCCCACAGGGACATTCACCCGCAGTCTTCGTGGGAGGACCTCCACCTGCGGTCTCACTGGGCACGACCGCATGGGGGTCACCGCTGCTTTCGGCACGCCCCTTACACGTGTCGTGGCTGCGTGGGCCCAAAAGACCTCCACCAACGGTAACCGCAAAGGGTCTCTAGAACCCACCCCCCAATAGTTCAGTTCAGCCTGCGTGCCAGCTCCGGCGAAGCGGTCCCCTGAGCGGCAGGCGGGACATAAGTGTACAGCATGCGTGGAAGACTGCGCGCATGGACAAAAAATACATGTGGCAACTGAAAGATACATGTGTCACCCCCAATAGGGGGTAACTAATTCGTTTTTCGGCGGCCATATTGGAGGACTGGGGTCCCACCAATAGGGAGTAACTACTTACTGTATTCCGCGGCACACGGCCGCGCAACAACGACGACGACAGCTCCTCCTCCTCCTCCTCCTCCTCCTCCTCCTCCTCCTCATTCTCCTCCTCCTCCACCTCCTCCTCCTCCGTCCCTCCTCCTCCTCTTCCTGCTCCTCCTCCTCCTCCTCCTCCTCCTCCTCCTCCTGAGGACGAGGAGGAGAAGGAGGAGGGCGAGGGTGGGGAGGAGGAGGCGGAGGAGGAGGAGGCGGAGAGGGAGGAATAGGAGGAGGAGGTTTTAGGACCAGCCCTACTCACCGTCAAGTGAAAAGGAGGGGGGCACCAAAACAAAAGACCCTGCGGGGTCAGCAATTGGCGCGACCCTCTGGGAGGTCACCGCTCATGTCGGCACACCCCTCACACGCTTCATGGTCCCATTAGGAGCTCCACCTACAGGCGCAATGACAAAGTTCGCATGGCGCACCCGCCCCTCAGTCGGAGCACCGTTCACACGTTCCGTGGCCCCCAACAGATCTTCATGGCGCCCCCACGCCAAGATATGCGCCCGCATCAGTCCGTCAGTTCACGCGTCTCCTCCTTCTCACTTGCCTCGCAGTGCCCTCGGTTGCATATGGTTGGGCACAGCGCCAGTTTCACATTTCCGGCTGAAACTTCAGTTCTTCAGCGAAAATTGGCACATCGCCTTGGTGTTTCAGGACGTTCGCGAGATGGTCTAGCCGCGACACACCCACGATCCACCCCGCGCCCGCCCCCCCTCGCTCTTATCTTCAACTGTACGTTTAGGTCGGGCATGTCCTCCTACAGGCGGGTTTTCAACGAACACTGGAACACACCGTAGCCCAAACAAATACAAACATATGTAAACAGAATCGACAAATCGTCCCCATACATTTTTATACAAAGAACTATTTTGAATGTCCCTCCTGTAGAGGGACATGCCCAACCTTAAGCAATGTATTTGTTGCGCTTCGGCGAGAACCTCCCCACGTGCCACCGGCGCGGTGGCCAGCCGACGCTGGCGCCAACGTCGACGACGTGCGTGCCGCAGCCGCCAAAGACGCCGACGGCGCCGCCGCCGACGTCGGTCAACGGGGCCACGACGTCGGCGACGACGTCGGCGGCACCATGACGCCCACGTCGTCGACGACGACGTCGCAATCGACAACGAGTTCGATTGGGAAACAAGAAAGTACCGATGCCGCGAATCACCCCACGGACCTCTCCCAAGGTGCTTTGTGAGCAGACCTTCGACGAGAATCCGGCCGCAGAGATGAGGGCTCTCCAATGCGTTCCCCTAGAAGAAGAAACAGAAATTTGCTGGCGCTTCGCGCAAATTTCTTGGATCCGCGCTGGACCCCCCTCCCTGGCACCCGGAGCGCGCCAGGGGCGGCGCTGGAGGCGCCGCCGGGGGGGCCCCAACGCGGATCCGAAAAATCAGCGCGGGGTGCCAAGAGTTTATGTCTATTGCCTTTTTTCTCTTCTCCGAGTGTCGTCGCGCACCCAGCCATAAGCCGTCCACCCAAACGGCCCCTCTTGCCTGGGGTCTCTCCTGCGTGCAGCCGAGGGGGGGGCTGCCTTCGGTCGGGTATCTCCACCAACAGGCGGATTTCGGAAGATAAAATTCGCCGGCCCAACGGGCCAGAGGCGTGCTAAGATCTCCGGTAACTGGTTAACAATATTTCTACTTCGCGCGCGCGGGACGGCCCCTGGGAGTTCCCGAACGAAAAGTACCCTGGCAAGGTCCTGGGCGGTCCGACTCAGAGATGGTTTTCCTCACGGGTGCTGCCTCTCAGGCCCCCAGAGCGCACCAAGAGGGCCCCAAGAGGCCCCCAAGACTGGCCAAGAGGCCCCCGAGACGCCCAAAGGGCGCTCCAAGACGCCGAAGATGACCCCAAGACGGCCCAAGAGGCCTCCAAGTGGCCTCCAAGAGGCCTCACAAGAGGGCCCTGAGAGGCCAAAATCAGCAAGTTCACGATGGTTCTGGAAGGATGTTGGCCTTGTCGCCTTTTCGGCTTTCCGATGCTCAAAGACGGCCCAAGAGGCCCTCAAGAGCGCCCCAAGACGGACCAAGAGGCTTCCAAGAGGGCCCCAAGAGGGCCCAAGAAGGCCCCGAGACGGCCCAAGAGGCGCCCAAGACGACCCAGGAGAGCCCCAAGACGGCCCCAAGAGGGGCCTTAGAGGGGGACCACGAATCGAAAACTCGAGCCTTCCGCCCCAAGAGGGCCCCAGGAGGCCCCGAGAGGCCCCCGAGAGGCCCCAAGATGCCGCCAAGAGGCCCCCAAGAGGCCCCAGGAGGCCCCCGGGAGGCCCAAAAGAGGCCCCAAGAGGCCCCAGAAGGCTTTGAACATGCTTCCCATGCGCCCCCGAAAGGCTTCTCAACAGACCCCAAGAGGATTCCCAAAGAAGCATCTTGACGACGACCTTGTTTAGCCCCAAGAGCAACACAAGATGCCAACGAGAGGCCCACTTCTCCGCCCCCTCCTCTTCCTCCTCCTCCTCCTCCTCCTCCTCCTCCTCCTCCTACTTATCTTCATCCTCCTCCTCTCCTTCTCATCCTCTCCTTCTCCCCTCCCCTCCCCTTCCCCATCCTCATCTTCCTCCTCGGCGGCGCCACAATGGCCCCGAGCCCGCGGCGAAGCAGTAGCGATCATGCAATACGGCCGGCGGAATGAGCGAAGCGATTGAATGACAAATGCTCAGTATCTGCACGAAGAAAATCAAACATAGTCGAAACATCGTCGTCACCAGACTAATTTTTGACTATTTTTGAATACCCCTCCTGTAGAGGGACATGCCCGACTTAACTTGCCTAGGGTCACTCATGCGTGCAGTCGAGGGGGAGGGGGCTGGCGCTGGCGAGGAGGAGGAGGGGGAGGGGGCTGGCGCTGGCGAGCAGGAGGAGGAGGAGGAGGAGGAGGGAGGGAGGAGGAGGAGGAGGTGGAGGAGAAGGAGGGGGGGAGGCGGAGGAGGAGGAGGATGAGGAGGAGGAGCAGGAGCAGGAGCAGGAGCAGGAGCAGGAGGAGGAGCAGGAGGACGAGGAGGAGGACGAGGGGGAGGAGGAGGAGGAGGAGGAGGAGGCGGAGGAGGAGGAGGAGGAGGAGGAGGAGGAGGAGGAGTAGGAGGAGGAGGAAAGGGAGAAGGAGGATGAGGAGGAGCGGTAGAAGGAGGAGAAGAAGGAGGAGGAGGAGGCAGGGAGCTGGGCGCCGCCCCCCCACCCTGCGAGAGCGCCCTTTTCCTCGAGCAAGCCGCGCGTGCCCCCGGCGGGGCGCATCGCGAAGCAGGGGGGCGGGTGGCCGCCGCCGTTGCCGCCGTCATCGTCGTCGTCGCCGTCGCCGCCGTCGCTGCCGCCGTCGCCGTCGCCGCCGTCGTCGTCGTCGTCGTCGTCGTCGTCGTCGCCGTCGCCGCCGTCGCTGCCGCCGTCGCCGTCGTCGTCGTCGTCGGCGTCGTCGTCGTCGTCGTCGTCGGCGTCGGCGTCGTGGTGCCGGCGGCGCCGGCCGGGGCGGGCGGCCAGCGGCGGCGGGAGCAGCGGGCGGGAGGGCAGAGGGCCAGGGCCTTGTGCGGCCTCTCGACGGGCTCGCCGATGCCTCGCGAGGGGGGGGTCGTCGTTGTCGGTCGTCGGTGGTCTTCGGCCGTCGACGTCGATGCCAGAGCCGAAGGACGGTTGGGTTGGGGGTGAAGGCTCGAGCGAGGCGCCGTCCCTGGGGGGGGGGAGAAGGCGACGACCCAAATGTCCAACGACCTGTTTTTGTTCAATCACGGCGTGCTTATTTTTCATGTCGGCTCACCGGGCTGGTTATCGGGTCCCGGGGCCATCTAAAGTGGAACCAGGACGCAAAACTACTCCCGGGGGGGTCGGGAGCTCTGGGGCTATCGGAGGGTGTCTGGGTCGTTGTCGGTCGTCGTCGTCGGCGTCGTGGAAATCGTCGTCGGTCGTCGTCGATGTCGTGGCCGGTGGTCAGCGACGTCGTCGTGGATTTGAACCTCGTAGTCGTCGAGGTCGCCGACGTCCTGGTCGTCATCGTGGAGGAAAGGGGGGAAACGACGTCGAGCAGATGCACGGGCCTTCTCGTGGCCGCTCGTCGGAGAACGTGTCCTCATCATGCTTACTTTGGGCTTCCTGGGGCTGTGCGTTCTCAGGTTGCGCTGATGAGCGCAATGTACGCGGCTGACCCCTACCCCGTTCGGGGTGCCCTCGTCTGTGCTGAAGCGGAGGGGTATGAACGCTGCTTCTGCTGTGGCTGGGTCTTCCTGATTGTGCTGGTTCGACCATCTTCCTAAAGAGTTTGGATTGCTTGGGGGGCGGGAAGGCACACTCTCCCTGGGATCACAACGCCGCGGAGGCGGTTGGGGCTTCGGCTTCTTCATCCGTGGTGACTTCGGCTCCAGCTGGGGCTTCGGTGTCAGCTGCGGATACTGGGGGGCAGACCCGCGACTCGTTTCGTCAACGCGCGTCGGTGTTTGAGCAGAATGTGGCGGGTGCCGTGGCTTGTGCTACTTAAGATGACCCTATGTTTCCTTCGGGTTAAATTCAGCGTCCGAGACGCGCTGTGCGGAATGTTGTGCTTCCTCGTGGGTCTTACACAAGTACAGTAGGCGTAAGACTGGGCTTGCGTTGTTATGCACCTCGCGACGCCGGAATTTGTTTCTGGGCTGCACGGTCGTGTGTATGGGTGGCACAACAGGGGTCGATGTTTGTAAATGCTTCCAGCAGACCCCCTGCACCACCGCTGGTGCGGCCTCTCCATCGAGGCGTTGCAGAGTGATGCCGCAGATAATGGGCGAGAGAATTCGAGGAAGAGGGGAAAGGAATGAACAATTATCATGTTGGAGGACCGGGTTCTAGAAGCCTTCCCTCTCATAAAAGGCGGTCTCCACTTTGTCCTGGGGCTACGGCTGGTTGTTTTGAGCTCGGCGGCAATCCTACAAAGTTCGTCCGTGGGGGCGGCTGACGGCTTTATTGTTCCGCCGACGGTTCTATTGTTCCGTCCCGAGCTGGCGTGCCGCCTTGGGCGGCACGTCGAAGCCACCCTCACGCCCTTGCAGCCAGGGCAGCCTCTTGTGTCTCTGTTTCTCATTCGAGGTGGGTTGTGTAGGCGTGTGTGGGTCTGTGGGTTGTACTGTGATCCCCTTCCTCTTCTGCATCCCAACCCTATGTGCTTCTGTCTCTAATGGCGTCAGCGTCACTTGGATTAGATGTTCCCTGTGCATAGACACGCAAACATCGTGAAGTGTGCCCTTTGGCAATGGTGGTGGTAGGGCTGGTTTGTGTCTCGGGTTTCGGTGTGGGTGTCTGTGTGTGTGAGTGTGTGTGTGCGTGTGTGTGTGTGTGTGTGTGGGCGTGTGTTGCCGGTGTGATTTGTTCGTGCCTAGTCTGATGTCTGCCTCCTGCTAGTTCCCAGTCGACATACCTGTTCTAGCTGGAGCTTCGGCCGTCGTTCGTGCCGTCTGTGCCGAAGGCTGAGGCTTAGGCTGAGAGGGGGGAATGACGGCGAGGGTGGAGGAGAGGGAGGATTGGCGAGGAAGGGGAGAAGGGTGAGGACGGGGAGATGGTAGAGGAGGGGAGGAGGGGGGAGAAGAGGGAGGAGGAGGAGGTGAATGATAATGATTCCAAGTAGCAGGGGCTGTCGGAGAGTGCTCCGACAATAGGACCCCGCATGATAAACTCCTTGATGCACATGTACGTGACCGTGGGCGACTCACGATGGAGACGATGCTAGGATGCCAGCGCGACAGGATGCGAGGAAGCCAGGATACCAGAGTGCCATGATGCCAGGGATGCCTGGGTGCCAGGCGGCCAGGATGCCATCATAACAAGATCCTGGGATGACAGGGTGCAACCTGTGCGGCCTGTGGGACCTGCGGGACCGATGGGACCTGTGGAATACTTGGGACTCGTACGACCTGCGGGGGGGACGACCTGTGCAAGCTGTTGGACCAGTGCCATCTCTGGGGCATGCGGCGTATGGGGCTTGTGAGCCCTGTGGGACCTGTACGACCTGTGCGACCTGAGGGACCAATGAGACATGTGAGGCCTGTGGGACCTGTGGGGTGTGCGCAACTTGTGGGGTCTGTGAAGCTCTGTCAGACCAGCGGGGCCTGGACCTGGATGCCAGGGATGCCAGGGATACCAGGTACCAGAGAGGCCCGTGATGCCAGGATGCCAACTTGCCAGGATGCGACTGCGAGCGCATCGTGCATCCCAGGAGTAGAATTCCCGGATCACGACGAGCCTGAAGTGGCATACAGTTGGTTCCGGAATCCAAGTCTGGCCCAATAATGGAATTCGGGGAGCACGAGGAAACCGAAAAGGCGTAGAGTCAGATCTGGACCTGCAAAATCAATCCGATCATTGAACTCTGGGGGCACGAAGAACCGAAAGTGACGTACAGTTGGCTCGGAACATGAAAACATCAAGCCTTGGAGTGGAGTTCTAGTTCTAGGAAGTTCTAGTTGCCTGCTTTGGGCCCAAGGCACTCAACATCGAGACTGAGAGTGAAGTTATGGCGGCCCAGTGACCATAATACCCTGTCTTCTTACATGTCCTTCGATGGCTGCCTCGGGCAAGTAGCATGAAGCGGGGGGGCACAACCGGAGGGGTCCCGCTTGAGACTTCCCCGCAGCTGATTCACAAACGAGGCCCCCGCTCGCTCGAGACTCCCTTGCAACTGCATCGCGGACGAGCCCCCTGCTCTGCGAGCGTGGCCGGAGAGCGGAGAGGAGGGAGGAGGGCGAAGGCTTCTTGCGCGGGGCGCCTGCAGAACACTCGAGAGCTCCACTCGGGGCGTGGAGCACCATACGGGACAGTTTTCAGTTTGCAGAGTGGCTCCATGGCGGGCGTGGGGGGGGGGCACTCTCTGTGGGGCCCGCAGCGGACGAGAGGTCCGCTCCGCGGGCCGGGAGGCTGGGAAAATCCCGCGGCAACTCATGAGAGCCTCCAATACCATCTCGCTGGCTCGTGCGAATCGACGCTCTTCGACGATCGACGCTAATCGACACGAAATCGACGCTGATCGACGGTATCCGAAGCTAATCGACGCGAACCAGCGCTCATCGACGATAATCGACGCTAAATCCGCCGACCCCTGTGAGATTGCCCCCCCCCACAAGCCCCCCTCCGGGGACCCCAAACCGGCAATTTGACACCCCCCCTCGCCCACTTTGACCCCGGACCGAAGTCCTCCAGGGCGGTCTGGGCTGCCCAAGCTCGGCTTGGAGCCTCCCGAGACACCCCCCAGACGTCCCAAGAGAGCAACGAAGCGCCGAATGATCGCTCCAAGACGCCCAAGATGGGCCCAAGACGATCCGAAAAGGCCGCAAAGACGCCCCAAGAGGCCTCTAACAGGCTTGTGAAAAAAAGGCCCAAGGGGCCAAACTCGTACCATTCCTATGGGACAACGTATCTGTTTGGCATATACGCCTCTTCGGCCTTCACGGCGTTGCACACGGCCCACGAGGCCTCCAAGACCGCCCAAGGGGGCACTAAGAGGGCCCAAGAGGCCCCCCAAAGGGCCCAACCCAGCGCCAAGACGACCCAAGAGGCGCCCAAGAAGGCCCAAGAGAGCTCGAAGTCGGCACCAAGAGTGGCCCAACAATGGGGGGGGGGAGGGGGGGGCGAACCGAAATTCTGAGCCTTCCGCTCCAAGACGCTCCCAAGAGGGCCCACGAAATCCCCAAGAAGCCCGAAGAGGCCCCTTCTGGGCTGCCCAAGCTCGGCTTGGAGCCTCCCAAGACACTCCCCAAACGGCCCCAGAGAGCAAAAAAAACGCCGAATGATCGCTCCAAGACGCCCCAGATGGGCTAATGACCATTTATATCGGCCGACCCCTTGTCGGCCTCTAGGCGTGCGAGAGTCTCCGCCCCCATAAGCCACAACAAAGACTCCCAAGCCGACAACGGACTACCCCCGCAGGTTCCTGACGGACCTCATCAGCAAGATCTAACCACACACACACCACTGCATAGAAAACAAGGGGTCAAACGCATTCTCCTCCTCCTCCTCTTCTTCCTCACGTGGAGGAGGAGGAGGAGAAGGAGGAGTAGGATAATAATGTCGGCGAAGGAGAAGGCGAGGGAGGAGGAGGAGGAGGAGGAGGAGAAGGATAAAAAGGAGGAGGAGGAGGAGGAAGAGATGCATCCTATTTGTTAGGAAGGTCGGCCCTGGGGCTGTAGACGTCCTCCTTGCGCCGGGCAAGACCCCCGAAAACCAGAGGGGGGTGAAGACGATATCCACTCGAACTGAATCCCTGGACCCCTACCGGAGTCCGCTCGACGCCGTTTCCTCACCCTCACCTTGCTCCATCTATTTATTTTCCCCCTCGGCACCAAGGACCCCCCCAAGAGCCCATGGGGAAGGGAGATTGAGAAGCAAGCGATACCTGAGCGAACAAGGAATAGAAGGGGTCGGCGGATGTGGCGTAAGCCTGTAGAATCGTCACTATCTCATCGACAACCAGGCGCTAATCGGCGCTAGTGCACTGCAAAGACAGACTACTAGGGTTCACAAGGCTCCCAAGATCTGCTACCAAAATGAAGGGGCTCGGGATGTGGACGCCTGGGGACTGGGAAGCGGACCGGGTGTCGCGCGGAAGCGTGGTGGGCCAGAACCGGCGGCGCGACACGCCATCCGAAAGTTCCCGGCCGCGAGAGGACCAGGACCTATCCTCCCCGGGCAATGCTCTTGCGCGAGCGGGCCCTGACCCTGTCTCTGAGCAGTCGGGCGGCCTCACCCAATTTTCGCGGGAGGGGGCCCGTCGCCGCTGCGTCGCCGCCCCGTGCGCCGGCTGGCTGTTTCTGGGTTTTCGCGCGGGTGGGGGCCGTCGCAGACTCGTCGCCGCCTCTTGCGCTGGTTGACATCTCTGGGGGGTTGTCGCGTCGGGGGGGCCGTAGCCAACTGGACGTGCACCACATAGTCTGCATCGCACATGGCTTGCCAAGTAGATTGCGCCGCATGTGTCGTACCTCTTGGGTTGCATACCACAGATTGCAGGGCATGTGCTGCAGCGGGTCGAGTGCACCGTACAACGTTTGTGTTGTGCCCCCCAGCGTGCCGATGGCAGTGCAGAATCTGAGTCGAGAGTGCACCATACACAGACTGCGCCACACATAGTGCACATCACATGAGCAAGAACCAACTGTGTGGGGTCCACGCTGGGAAACATTCGTTTTGGGATGCTTTCTAGGGGTGGACAGTCGAGAGGTACTAGCACGAGCGGTTCCAAGGAATCTTCTGGGGTAGAATAACCTGAAGTTTTAGAGAGCCCCAGGGGCGGAAGCAGGAGGTTCTTGGAGGTTCGATAAGGAGAGGTCGGACGAAAAGGATGTTGATGGAATGAAGAAACAAGACACGGGGGGGGTCGAAAGTCCTGGGATATGGGGGAAGGGGGGGAGGTTTCAGGGGTTATTGCAAGACAGGGAGGAGAAAGGGGAGGAGAAACAGGAGGAGAAGGGTGAGGAGGAGGAGGAGGAAGAGGAGAGGATGACTGCGGACAACCTCAGCACCCACGCGTGCGACATCCTCTGCGAGGCCGCGCGCGAGTGCCCGACTCGACGGGCGCTCGCTTGCCGACGGGGCACACGGGGAAGCAGGAAGAGAGAGATCCTGCGACTGCGGGGCAGAGCGCACGCTTCGGCCGGACTCTGGCGCGAGGGCAGGGCAGCGGTCGGCGAGGCGGTGCCGTGCCCAGGCAGCCGCAGTGGCCGACGATGCCCCCGAGCCGGGGGGGGGGGGGGCGCCCTGCAAGG
>CAUYUJ010002201.1:90347-92151 GCA_963575745.1 Prorocentrum cordatum | reverse complement strand
GCGGGAGGAGGAGGATGAAGAGAAGGAGGAGGAGGAGGAGGAGGAGGAGGAGGACGAGGAGGAGGAGGAGGAGGAGGATGTAGTGAAGTCTCGCTCTGAGCGTGTTGCTGTTGGATCGATGGACGTTTCTCCCGGCAGGTTTATTGATGCCAACAGTAAGCAAACAAACTTGC
Source organism: Prorocentrum cordatum (assembly GCA_963575745.1). Lineage (NCBI taxonomy): Eukaryota > Dinophyceae > Prorocentrales > Prorocentraceae > Prorocentrum > Prorocentrum cordatum. The sequence continues at coordinate 91,978 of CAUYUJ010002201.1, read as the reverse complement.
GCCCTCGGCCGTGATGGCATCGGATCTGCCCTCCTGCAGGCAGGGGGTTTCGCTAGGGCTGTACAGCAGTCGAAGCTTGCTGAAATGGTCGTTGCGCTCGAGGAAGTCCCTTTCCAGGACAAGGGGGGTCGAATGGTCAAGTTGTATAAGGGCAAGGGGAATTCTCGGGATCTCGATTGTTCACGCGGGCTCACTGTTGTGGACCATCAGGCGAAATCATTTATTTCCTTGTTGAAGAATGACCTTGAAGATGCATATCATGCGTTTGTGCCCCAGAGCCAGCACGGAGCTGTAGCAAAGAAAGGCACCGATCTAGCGCACCATTTCATCTTGACTGCCCTTGCCTACGCTAAGGCCGTGGGGCAATGTGCGTTCGTGCTCTTTGTCGATCTTGTGAAAGCTTTCGACGGCGTTGTCCGGGAATTGTGCATGGGATTCCCTCAGGACGTCCCTGAAACTCGCAGCGCCAAGCTCGGGTACCTGATGGGGATGGGGGTTGATGCTCCGGATGCCGAGTGGATTTTGGATTACATAGAACAGCACGGGCACGCCTTTCAGCAAATGGGGGTGCCAGAGAAGCTCACTCGCCTTGTTGATGCGCTCCACACGAAGTCCTGGTTTCAGGCTGACGGAGCGGACAGCTTCGCCTACACGAGAACTGGCGGCCGGCAGGGCTGCAAGCTAGGCGGGCTCGTGTTCAATTGTTGTTATACTCTTGCTCTTAACCAGCTTGTGCAGGCGTTGCGCGAAGCCGGCATCACCACCAGGGTGAGGAGATGTGCCAACCCAGTGTGGGAGACCACGACCACACCGAGAGCGGGCGGTGATGGGGAGGAGGAGGGGGAGGAGGTGCTTGACGTCGCATTTGTTGATGATCTTGGCATCGTTCTTTTTGCTTCTTCTCCTCGTGCCATGCTGTCTGCCATCCATGTCCTCTTGCGTGCTCTTGTGGATGTTTTCACCAAGCACAGGATGGTTATCAATTCTAAGAAGGGGAAGACTGAAGGCAGACTTGCTCTTAGGGGAAAGGATGCGTGCGCGGTGTGGCAGACCTTGCAGACCGACAGGGGACCAGCCTTACCAATCCCTGGCTCCGATGACGTTGTGCATCTTCTTAGCGTGTACGCGCATCTTGGCAGTGAGGTCGAGGCGAAAGCTGGCAATCTCGCTTATGCCAAAAAGCGCAGCAGTAAGGCAATGGGCGCGTATGTGCCGATATGTAGACGCGCGTTCGGGTGGAAGGAACTTGACATGGTAGTGAAATGTTCGCTTCGTGAGAGTCTGGTATTTTCGAGGCTCTTGTTCAATGCGCATCTGTGGTGTTTCAGCGTGCGTGAACTGAAGGTCATAAATGTTACGTACATGCGTGTTCACAGACGGATCGTCGATGCTGTCCGGTTCGACGCAAACGAGAGGTCCGATTTACAAGAGCGCATTGAGTTCAGCATTCCTTCTATCGATTGCGATCTTGTAAAACGCAGACTCCAGTACTTGGGCAGATTGGAAAGGTCGTCCTCGCTTCCGGTGAAGGCCATGCTGTCGCTTCGGGACAAAGATGGACGGCCGGTGCTCCCGTGGGCACAGCAGGCCGGCAAGGACCTCAAACTGTTGCATGAGAGGGTTGCCCGTGT
>CAUYUJ010002201.1:37847-87847 GCA_963575745.1 Prorocentrum cordatum | reverse complement strand
GGCGGCTCGCGCCCGCGGTGGACTCCGTGCCGGAGCACGTGCTGGCCGCCCGCGCCTCTGTGCGAGCCCGCCCGCCAGATCTCCGACGGCGTGTCTTTTTCGAGCCGAGCCTTCGCAGGCCGCTGCGGGGCCCCGGGAGCATCAAAGTGTGTCCAGGGCGACAAACGGACCCCGGGGAAGGGGTGGAGCAGTTCGATTGCGTGCGTCTGTTTCTGGTCGTAGATTTTTTCCATCCATCTGGTTTATCTAGGAGGCAACTGCTGGGAGGTTTTCGTCGGAAGGATTCAAGAGGATTAAGCCCCATTGGGGGGCTGCTACGCCGGAATGGGCCTCGGATTAAGCTGGATTAAGCGGGATTAAGCAGGATTAAGCCCGATTAAGCGGAATCAAGCGGGATTGAGCCGGATTTCGGACCAGGGCAAAATCAGAATTTGACCTCCCGAGAGTTGCATCCGAAAATAAGTCAGCAGCCATCCGCTACCAGGCCACTGGTGAGCCTGGAAAGAGCGCCGCCGCCTACGATTTCAGAAGCCAGAGCGGAAGCGGCCGCCGCACGCTCAGACGCGCGCTCCGCAGGTCCCCCCAACAAACATCTGGCGCCGGGGGAAGTTTCCGAACGGGGACCCCCAGAGGACCCCTCCTCCTCGCCCTCCTCCTCCTCCCCCTCCTCTTCCTCCTCCTCCTCTTCCTCCTCCTCCTCCTCCTCCTCCTCCTTCTCCTCCTCCTCCTCCTCCTCTTCAGAGGCCGGCTTTTCACCCCAGGTGCGTAGTTTTCAGGGGCCCCGGGAGGCCGACCGGATTCCAAAACCTCCCGTCGCCACTTCGCTGCGTAGGTGGCGGCACCCGGGCCCTACCCCCACCAACCCTCGATTCTCCCGAATCGGTGGGAGCCGGGGGCAGGGTGCGGACTTCGCCACGTGCCCGACGACCTCCGAACCCTACCCCCGCCGCCCATCGAGTTGCCCGAAATGTTGATCGGCGAGGGCAGGGACCGCATCTCGCCCCGATGACTCACGACGCGAAGAGGCCAGGGCCAACATGCCACGGATGCGGCTTGCGAGCGGCCGCCTGCTCCAGTGCTGACTGGCCCTCGGAAGCACTCGCACGCGAGGCTGGCCGGGTCTGCGCGCCGGCCGGCGCCGGCCCCCTTCTTCTGCAGCCTCGCGGCGCAGCGCGAGAGGCTGTGCGCCCCGTTAGACATGAACAGAGCGAGGGTGCCACATCGTGCCACTTGGTGCTGCAGTCGGCGGTGGACAAACCTCCCTTTAATAGACCACCCTGTAGTGAAAATTGCCTAGGGCCTAGACCGACGGACCTGGACCCGCAGAAGTAGCGGCCGCGACGCGCTCTCGCGAACCGAGAACGGCCAATTCACTGATCGACGTGTCAGGGTAGGAGGTCTATCAACCTCCGATACAGGGTGGACGGATATGCCAAGGGTTCAGAGTAGACCAACGTGCGCAGTTCTCAGCCGCTAGAGCGGCTGCTCGCGCGCGCGCGTGCGCAGATGGTCGCGTCCGTGGCGCGTGCGTGCGCATAGGCGTGCGCGCTCGTGCGTACATGCGCACGCGGGCGTGCGTATGTATACGAAGCGTGCGTGACTTCGTCCGCCTACGGGTCGATCTGCGCGTGGGGGTCCACTTCGCATCAGCCCCCTCCCGCACTTGGCTCCGCAGAGCTGGCGTCGAGGCCGCCTCCAGGCCAGGCCATGCCCCGTCGAGGCCATCCCCGCCGCGCGCCCGTGGCAGGCTTACTGCGGGCCGCGCGCGGTGCTTCTGGCCTCTCGGGAGCGGCCAAGGGGGGGGTGTCCAAGAGGGGGGGGGGTGCAAATTATGACCGGCGGCATGTGCGCGGCCCAGCGGGGGGGGGCAGGGACGTAATGAAATAAGAAGAGGCGCCATGAAATCTGGGAAAACATCATGGCCCCCGCCATGATATCCCCCCCCCTAGTCATCACCTCCCTCGTTGCCGCTCCCGACTCCTTCTCGACCTCTCTTCCGCGTGCCTCTGCCCCGCCCGCTGCCGCCACTCCGGGCCCCGCCGCACCGGAGAGAGCGCGGCAGCGCCTCGTCGACGCCGCGCGGGGCGCGGCCGAGGAGAGCGCACCGCAGCACAGCAGCTCCGCACGCCTGCGCAGGAGGTGCGCGCACGGCGGGGGAGAGGAAGACGAGGCTTCGCCGCGCCTTCGGCTGCACGCAAGAGCGACCCCTGGGTACAGTCAGCCCGTACAGCAAGGATGCGCGATAAGGACGCAAGGCCCTTGGAAGCACATTTCGACTTTTCCGAGCGGGGCGCGGCCAACGAAAGGATGCAAGGGCACCCTTGGGACGGTTGCCCGTCCTTACTATGCGGGTTGACTGTAAGAGTGACCTCTGGTGCGCGGCTTCTGGGCGCCGCGGGGGGACCAAACACGGGCGCGCCGGACGCCACTGCCGGGTCGAGTTCGGCGATCGAGGGACTCCAACGGGCCCGCACCAAAGGTCACTCCGGCGAAAGGTCACTCTTTACGTGTGGTCGAAGCCTGGCCTGGCCCTCTTCGGGCCCGGGAGGTCTACGCACCGATCCCGGGCCCAGGGTCGGCCTGGCCAGGATCGGTGCAGGCGTACGGTTGGCGTCCTCCGAGGAGGGGCCGAAGGAAGGACGAGAGCGCGCAGGTGGAGGCGCGAGCGGAGCAAGGCGGCGCGAAGTGTCCTGCTTGGGCTCCCGTTCGCGAGGCTTGGCGTCACCGCGCTCCTGGGCGGCGAACGATTCGATGCAAGCCCCTGGTCGTCGTCGTAGTCGCGGCCGTCGTCGCCGTCGACGAGCATCGTGATCGTCGCCGTAGTCGTCGCGGCCGTCATCGCCGTCGCCGTCGGTCATCGCGATCATCGCCGTCGCCGTCGTCGCCATCGTCGTCTATCAGTCCTTCTGGTGCTCTCGCTCCTGCTCTAACTCCGCGTCCACAACCACCCTCCTCGTTCTCGGCATTCCTCCTCCTTCTCTTCCCCCTCCTCGCACTTCATCCTCTTTTTCCCCATCCTCTCCGTTGACATGTTCCCATATGTGGAAGATGTGGCATCAGAGCTTCCCAAGGATGCCCTCGAGAGGCCAAAGCCAATCAAAACACCCAAGCAAAGCACCCAAACTTCAGCCTAGGTGAGCGACACCGCTGCTGGGAGTCCTCTGTGGCAATGAATTGTGGTTCTCAGGAGAAACGGCCGTTGGGACTTTTCTGTCGTGACAGATTGTGCGGAAGTCTCAGGCGTGCCCAGGCCACCCAAGGTAGGTATCTGACACGATTGCCCCGAGCTGGAACCACGTGTATTGCGTGTCCAGGCCACCCAAGGGTGCATCTAACGGGGTTGTCCCGAGCTGGCACGACGCGTTTTCACATGTCCAGGCCACCCAGGGGCGTATCTATCATTGTTGCCCCGAGCTGGAACCACGTGTTTTTAGAATTCCAGGTCGTCCAGGGGGGTATATATCCTACGGGGGGTATCGAACATGGTTGCCCTGATCTGGAACCAAGTGTTCTTGCGTGCCCAGGTGCTTCTGGGGGGATATTATATAGACTGCTCCTGAATTGGTGTAACTCGTGTTACCAGGGGGGTCGGCGGGAGGGTGTGACGGCTGGCCTGCACCCCCGAAGGCGCGCCCGCAGCGCTGGAGCAACAATCGTGTGTGTGCACCACACACCCCGTGTACACGCCAACGCCTGCGTGCACCACAGCGCCTGTGCACACCCCAGCCCCGACGAGTCCAAACTCGGAAAACCATGGTGAGGCCGAACGTATCAAATCCAAAATGTAAGCTACTTGTGGTTAGTGATGTTTCTGGCCAGGGATAAGGTCCACCCTTTGTTTGGGCCCACAACGCCTGCGTGCGCCACAGCGTCTGTACTACATAATGCTTACGCAACGACAACATCCGTGGGCACCATAGCTTCTGGAGACTGCGACCATCACAATGCTCATGTACACCATAAAACCGGGGTACAACCCAGGGTCTGACGGGATCCAAACTCTGGATAATCGTGGTAGGCACGAACCTCTCACATTCAACATTTCTGTTTCTGGCCTGGGGCACGGTCGGAAATTTATTGTGGGCCCGCACTGCCTTTGTGCACCACAGCGCCGGTGTACAGCACAATCTTTGCGCCACCACAACAGCCGCGCGCACCACAGCCCATCGCGCCTGAATTCACCACAGTGCTTGTGCACACACGTGCGTACACGACAAAACATATCTGCACTTCCAAAGTCCAGACGGGGAGCGCCAACTCCAGCAAATCGTAACGGGCCCACAAACGCTTCAAAAGCAACGTTATTCCCAACCCGCGTGTGTTGGGTTCTTGATTTGAACAAAGCATGTTAGCCAATGTGGGCCCCTAAAAAGCTGACTTCTAGCAACGGACGTTGTGCACTATGTGGAGCCGTATACGTGGTGCAACTTACGTGTAATGAATGAGAGTGCGCGCAGCGTCTTGCTGCAAGACATTCGGCGGGGGGCGGCTTGGCTGGGACCATGTGAACGACGGGGCAGAATAACACGTCCACTGCACATCCCCAGGGTGGAAGAAAAAACCTTGGGAGGGGGTAGACCCTAAGCTCTTGTAGTAAAGACCATGCACGCGGCGCGATCTATGATGTGCATCATATGTTGTCCAATCGAAAATGTGCAATATATGCTGCGCCATCTATGTGCGACCGATGTGGTGCGATGTATGTGGCGACATTGATTTTGACACAAGTGTTGACACATCCCATGCTCTTGCAAGCATCCCATCTACCCCCCCCCCCGCAACTTGGTTTGCAAGACGCACGCAGTGCCGATTGCGATGCCTGCTTGGCGTTGGCTGGTGCATCTCTGCGGCCGCGCCAACCCTAGGACGCGCGCGCAGCGGCCAGCTAGTTTGGCGCCGCCGACGCGCCGCGGTGGCGCTGACCGTTGAGCGCATCCCAGCGGGCACCCCACTGCGAGTCGGCAATTCGGGCGGGCGCGGCATCATGGCAACGCCGGCAACGGTAGACACGATGATGGTAGTAGCGATGCTGGTGATGATGTTCGCACCGAGGAAGGCGCGGGCAGTGCGGGCGCCGATGCTGATCACGCTGGCGACGATGACCGTGTGCTCGCGTCGGTGATGAAGGTTCTAGAGGGAGTTCGACACGCGCGCGCGGCCGACGCACGGGAGAGCCCCGCATGGTTTTATTTGACACGGATCGTTCCCCCCCCCAGCACGCACGCACGGGCGTGCGAATGATGTCGGCATGCGGCGCCAGAGGCCCGTTTGGCAGAACCCCCATGGAAATGTTGAGAAACCAGTGGTCCTCGTATGAATTCGCAAGAGCGCGCGCGCAAAGTTTTATTGTTTTTGAAAACTGACGTTGCGAAACCATGTGTTCTTGAATGTTTTTGTTGGACACTCGCTTCGAAATCGCGCGCGCGTGCGCTTCGTTCCGATTTTGCAAAGGGCTCTCGCGACGGAACGCGCGCAAGGGCGTTCGAAAGATTTCGGCGTGCGCGCGCGAAGCCAGGTTGACATCGGTTTCTGAACATGTGGGTTCTCTCTTTTTTCTAAAAACTAAGGTTTTCGGAAGAACCCGTAAGATCTCGCACATGTTTGTTTTGAAGGTCCGTGTTGCGAAACCATATGCTTTAAAATGTGTTGGACACTTGATTTCGAAATCCATCTGAAACCAACGGTTTTTGAAGGATTTCGGCATGCGCGCTCGGCGACGTGCGCGTGCGCTCTTCGTCCCATTGTTTGTAAACAGTTATGGGAGATTTCTGATTTCTGATAAAGGGGTGCGCGCGCATAGTACTTTTGCAAAATATGCAGGGGGACGATGCTGGTTGGCTGGGATGGTGCGAGTTCATACTTAGGAGGGACGATGGGGCAAAATCACATGCGGGGTAGAGTCGATTCTCTTTCTAGAAAGGAAGATACATGTGGTGCAGCACTTGTGGTGCAATCGATGCGGCGCAATGATGCGAGGCGGCGAAGGGGCGGCGACGGCGACAACATAGCCGCCAGACCGCCGCACCAGTCCAGACGACGGGCAACAACGAGGCGCAGACGGGGCGGCGACGGCGACAACATAGCCACCAGACCGCCACACCAGCCAAGTTCCCCAGTAAAGGAATGGGAACCCCCAGTGCAAGCACTGATTGGGGAACTGTTGTGTCCACTCCTTCTCCTCCCCTTCTCTTCCGTTTCCTGCCTCCTCCTCCTCCGCCTGCCTCCTCCTCATGCCTCCTCCTCCTCCTCCTCCTCCTCCTCCTCCTCCTCCTCCTCCTCCTCTGCGGGCACTCCTCCGTAGCCATTCTGGCTCAAGGCAACATGTGTGGAACTCCCCACGCGCGAGGTGGCGACCGACGCTCCCCGCGGGGCTCTCAGGTGGCTGCCCAGCCCGAGGTCCGCTGCTTTCTGGCGCGTGCATACGCCTCCACTTTCAGTGTACTGTTGCGGCGGCAGTACGCATCCCAACATTCCTCTTTTCCCTTCGCAGTCTCAGCCATGGCGGCGCCGTGCTCGGTCTGTGGCTGACGCAAGAACAAGCCGTGGTCCTCGTTGTGCAAGTCATGCCTCTCGCCGCCCCCGTCTGCTTTCGCCAAGGGCCGCCCTCGTGCTGGCGGCGATGGCGCTCAGCTGGGTGGCGGGGGCAAGCGTCGCCGAGGTGGTGAAGGAGGAGGCAAAGGTGCTGGGAAGGGGTATGGGGGCGCAGCCAAGCCCCCACCCCCGCTCAACAGCAACCACCAGGAGGACCTGGACGCGCCTGCCAAACACTTCAAGGGCGTTGAGGGGCTCCCAGGGTCCGGGGCTATCCTCCAGGCTCTGTCGGCGTCGGCCTCAGCAGTCAAGCAAGCCGCCCTGGACAAGCAGGAGGCGGGCGTCCAGGCGTCGGCGGCCCAGCAGCAGTTGCTCTCGAAGGAGAAGGAGCTCAAGCAAATCGCCGAGAGCATGGAGCATCATCGCAAGCGCGGTGAGGAGTTGCAAACGAAGTCAGTCCAGATCAACGCGGGGATCGAGCAGCTTCGCGTGCGGCATCGCGACCTTTCTGCCAAGGTTGTCCCCCAATTGGAGTCCGAGAGGGGAGTCGACATCAACAAGTTCAAAGACACGTTCGCGGCCATGGGCGCCATCCTGAAGGAGGCTGCTACGGCTGTGGCTAATTAGAACCTGTCCGACCTCAAGGGCAAGATGCACGCCATGCACTATGCTCTTCATTCGGGCAAGGCTCACCTGTCGAAGTCCGAAAGGGCCGCCGCGAAGTCGCGAAGCTCTGGTTCGAGAGCTTCGTCAGCGGGGCCTCCAGCGCCAGTTGCCAAGTGCGACGACGACCTGTTCCACCTGCTCGGAGGCTTTTCGGGATCACCCGATGACAAGAAGCGCAAGGTTGAGATGCTTGAGGCCGTCGCATCCAGGTTTCGGACCTAACAGTTCGGGGTCGTCGTGGCGCGCTTCGGCACGAGAGGGGGCACCATCCCCGACCTACCCCCGTGGGGGCCCTCCCCCCCGGCGGGGGAGTCGGGAGCTTCGAGTCTCGGGGTTGCTCACGGGACATGGCCTTCATGTACCTTCTCGTCGTCGGGGGCCACGTCTTCTGGGCCTTCCTTGTCCTGCGCCTCGGCGGAGGCTGGGTGGGCTTCGTGGCCGACGGTGTCATCGAGTGTTTCATCGACTTCTCTACCGGCCTATAGGGAGGGGGCTTTGTGTCCTCCCACCAAGCCGCTGGGGGCTCATCTGCATGCCGTTCCAGCTGCAGGTTCACCCTCTGAAGGCATAGGTCCTCTGTGCCGCAACCAGCCCAGTGTCGTCCTCCCCTCCTCCTCGGAGTTCTCTGGCAATGAGTTTGGGTTCATTCTGGAGACCTTCAACGGGTCGGGGCGGGGGGCGGGGTCGTAAGCGGCTGCAGCAAACCAGCGCTCATATAGTACTCACTCAGGAGCATAAGCTTCGCAGTTTTGAAGAAATCGATCAAGCCAGCGCCTGGGGCCTCAGGCACGGCTGGGAGATCCGGTGGGAGCCTGGTTGTTCTGGGATTGAAGGAGGTGCCTCGGCTGGCGTCGCGGTGGCGGTTCGCGCTGTATCCGGGTTCCACCCATTCTAGGACGTCTCGCAGGTCTCTCCCCACAGGTGTGCGGCTGGCGTTGTGCAGAGGCTTGGCCAGCCACAGCTCTTAGTTGCCGGCACTTACTTGCATGACTGCGAGCAGCTGAGCGACGCCAACATATCAATCCTCTCTGACGTGATGTCGTTCGTGGGCCACTCGGGGCGGCCGTTCGTCATCGGGGGGGGGGATTTCAACATGGTTCCTGAGGTCCTCTTGGGGAATGGGATTTCAGAGCTTCTGCGAGGTTCACGTATCTCTGCCCCTGGGGATCGCGGGTCTCTTACGGTGCCCAGTGGAACCAAGCACTATGATTAGTTTATCGTTTCTGGCGGCTTGAGTAAGTGTGTGAAGGACGTGGCCTTGATCGAGGAGGCTGCGACGTTCCCACATATCCCTGTCAGCTTGGAGTTTCATAAAGCCCTCAGCACGCTTCGGGCTCTCAGGTTCCGCAAACCTCCGAAGCCCCCCGTGGATCCCGCTGTGGGCCCCTTCGTTCAGCCGCCCGAGTGGGCGCATATTCTGGAGCTTCTGGATATCACCCTGGGGCGCGCGGAGTCTGGGAACCTTGAGGAGGCCTTCGAAGTCATGGACACAGCCTACGAGGTGTGGGCCAATTTGTCTGAGGTCGAGCTGGTCAATTCAACGCAGACTTCCATTCCAGTGTTGGGTGCGCGCGGACGCAGGCCTCGGCGCGAGCGGTACGACCCTCTCGCTATGGACTCCAGGGCCGCCCCGCCGTCGCCGCAGCAGGCGGTCAATTTCTTTGTCGTGCAGTTGCGCGCTCTCATCGCCCATCTAGGAGCGGGCGACCCTGGCGAGCATCCAGCGGTCCAGTCTCTCGTAGGGCAGCTGCAGCGACCTCCTCAGAAGATCCTGGATGGCCTTAGGCAGTGGTCTATTGTCCATGATCAGGTTCGGTTTTGTCTTGGGCGCTGCGGGGAGCTTTCTCTGGAAGACTGGAGGCATTCTTTGACGCAGTTCCTGGGGGACTTTGAGGAGTCGCTTTCGGAAGCCGCGGCTTTTACCCGGAAGGAGTTTAGGGTTTCTTGGAGGCAGTGGATCCTCGAGGGAATTCAGAAAGGGGGTAAGAGGGTTCACCAGTGTACTCGTGACCCCCAGTGCTGAAGCCCACTGCTACCCTTAGCTCCGACGGGGCCGTTGTCCCTGATCCCCTCAGCCTCCTGAAGTCCGAAGCCCCTAAGTTTGCCGAGCTATGGGGTGCGGCGTACCAGGAGGCGAGGCCGCCCGACCGTTTTGCTCGCGAGGCCGTTCTGGAGCCTCTCCCGTTCTTGCCGCCTGCGAAGCTGCGGGGCCCCAGCCGCACATATTCTCGTGTCGCGGCCGTGTCGGTGGACGGCTTCCACATGAAGCATTTCGCCCAGCTTAGTGACGGCGCTCTTCTGGCATTGGGCAAGATGTTCCAGCTTTGGGAAATGTTGTCGGCGTTTCCGCCTCAGCTGAGAGCGGTTCTGCTGGCGATGCTTGCGAAGGCCTCTGGAGGCTTCAGGCCCATCGGCCTCTTCGCAGGCACCTACCGCTTCTGGGGTCGAGCACGCCGTCACTTAGCTGAGGAGCGGGAGGCGGCCTGACAGAAGCCGTTTTCTGCGTGTGGACGCTTCAAGTCTTCTTCTGATGTTGTTTGGAGGCAAGCTCTAAGGTCGGAATAGTTTGTTTCCGGTCAGGAAATTTCTGCGAGCGTTCTCTGGGACATGTATAAGTTCTACGAACGATTTGACCTGTAGCTGCTTCTAGACAGGCGCAGGCGTGTCGACTTCTCACTGCAGGGCGCGCGCCTGTGCGTGTTCGCCTACCAGCGCGCCCGCTTCATTCTGATGAACGGCAGTGTCAGCGGACCGCGGTTGGCAGTCAATGGGGGTTATTGCAGGGCGTTCCATTGCAACCACCTTCGTTCGCATCTACCTAGTTCTGGATTTAGATCGCCTGACACTGCCACGTTCAGTCACGCTAGATGCCTATATCGACGATTGTTTTCTCAATTGCGTCGGCTCCGTCGAGACGGTCGTCAGAGATCTGGCCGAGTCGTCTCGGGCCTTGCATCGTGTTCTTACCTTATATTGCAAGTGTTCGATGTGGATCGATCGCAACCGGGGGGTGGCGGCTGGCAAGGCTTGTCTGATTTCGTCCTCTTCGCAAGTCGCTCATCGGCTCCGTGGCATCATGGGGGGGCTCGCAGGGCCTATTACGACGGGGGTCGCCAACCTGGGGATCGATGATACGCAGGGGAAAGTTCCTCGGGTCGTGGAGCGACCGCCAAGAAGCGAGTCGCGATGTTAACCGCAGGGTCAAGAGGTTGACCATGCTCAAGCCCGACTTGGGCAGGGGATGCAAACTGATATGCGCAGCGGGTCCTGTGCCTGGTCTACTGTACGGAGCCGAAGTCCATGGCTGCAGCGACGGGGAGGTCCTTCATCTTCGTCGGTCGACCGGTCGTACTATGCAGCCTTCAGCAAAGAGTAGACCGCTTTCGATTCTGATCATCTCGGAAAACGACCCAGCATGGCTTTCGGCAGTGGCACCTGCAGTCCGCTGGGGCAAGGAGGTGTGGATCACCGCCATTAAGATCACTACCCGCTCTCCTTCGTTTGCCGCACTGCGTTCAGCGTGGAGCGCTACGTTCAGCAAGGATCTCTCTTGGAGGTCCTGTGGTGGCCCCGTGGGCGCCATGAAGTTGTCTCTGTGCAGGATAGACTGGCAGATGAAGGATCCCTTCACCATGAACAATGACCTGCAGCAGGAAATATCGTTGCCAGTCACGCCCCCTGCACTCTTGAAGAAGCTGTTGCGTGAAGGAGTGCTGCGGCCCCTGGAGGGATCAGCCAGCAATACCTTGGGGGCCCCTCATCGCTTGTGCTTCGACGTGATGGTTTCTGCTACTCGATCGTTGGAGTTCGATGAGATCCAGAAAGGCTCCATCAAGGCAGTACTTTGTGGGGCGACTTGGACCCGTGATAGGGCCATCTCCTTAGGTTACCAGTGTTGCCCTAAGTGCGTGCTCTGTGGGGAGCCCGACTCTCTGTGTCATAGGCTCTGGAGGTGCAGTGCCTGTTTGGAGCTCAGAGGCTCTCTCGTAGACCCCTGGTTGTTAGAAGCCCCCCAGGAGCCCAATGCGGACCTCTTTCTGTTCACCAGAGGCCTTTCCCGACACCCAGGGGATTTCTCCCCCCCCCCGCTCTCGGACGCTGGAGTAGACATTCAATGGCACGACGACCCCGAGCGTCGGGGTGGAGGATTCGAAGGCCACATTTTCCTCGACGGATCGTGTTTCAAGCATCCAGTGCGAGAAGTCTCGAGAGCGGGGTGGGGGATTTCTGTTTTTGAAGATCAGGAAGCCACTTTTCCTCTTACGGGTGGGCCCGGCAATTTCTATACAGATTGCTTGAATGCGCATAAGCAGTATCATGCCCCTGGTTTCTGCAATCAGACCAGCTATAAGCTGGTCTATAATGGGATGGTCATGCAAGCACTTTCTCAGGCCTCCTTGGTCCGCAGCTTAACCAAGGTGAAGGCCCACCAGAGTTTCGAAGCTGATTTGCCCCCCCTGGAGGCGTTTCACCGCTTGGGCAACCATGCTGCCGACTTTGCTGCGAAGCGAGGAGCCCTCCAGCATCCTGAGGCCTCGCCTGAGCTGCAAGCCTTGGTCGGCCGTGATATCAAGATTGCCAAAGCGGTGGCGCGCTCGTCTGCTCACCTCGCCCCGCTCTGGCCTCGCCTGGAGCTCAAGGGGGTGCCTTTGATCGTCCCTCCGCGTCCTGTTGCTGCGACCCGATCGGGCCATCGTTGGGCGAGGGTGGACTCTCTCTGGCAGTGCACGCAGCGTTTGCGCGCGAGGCGCTCAGTGGCAGAGCCGCCTCCTGGCGTATGTTCTCACCGTTGCCGCGTCAACGTCGCTCGTCTGGTACAGCTCGGCCACAGGTGCTGGGTGGTGGATTGCAGTGATGACTCTTTTATTTGCTTTTGTCAGGTGTGCAAGATTTACACTTCAGGGCCGCGGCTCGCCCATCTTGCGAGTCGTTGCGCGGGCCCTCCTGTCAACAAGGATGGCCTTCCCAGGACACCTGACGCCTGGGCGAAGCTCTTGTCTGGCCGCCACCCGAAGCGGCCCAGGGTGACGATTCTGTCCAGCACGATGGCCGCTTTGTGCCCGTGAGCCCCTGGGGGGGTGGTTGGCCCCCCCTAGGCTTGTGGATGCCTTTGGCTACGTGCTGGCACGTCGCCTGCTCGCTGCCCCTGGCCTCGCTTGTGCGACTCAGGAGTGGGGGCCCTCCGCGCCGCGCCGCCCAGCTCTGACTGGTGGTTGGAGGCGCTCAGCTGCGGCGCACGTTTAAAAAAAACTCCTCTGCGGGCACTCCGGTGACGCCCAGGCCGTCGCGAGCTAGGCTCGGCGTCGTGGCCGCCAAGCCCGCGCGACACAGCCGGCGACCTGCCTGGGCGCGGGCCTTGGCGCGGAACGCGGGAGCACCTGCGCCACCCGCGGGAGCCGCCGGAAGCGGCGCCCTTTCTGGCGTCGGCGGCCAGGCCGAGGGACTGCGCTGGCGGATAGGCTGAGGTCGGGAATGCCCCCCTACAAGTAAATCTTGTGAAACAAACTTTAAACAAAACCAAAACACATGCTCAAAAATGCCCACAAAAACCTGCAAACAATCGCCCCCTGACTATTCTTAAACTATTTCTGCATTTTCCTCCTGTGGAGGGACGTGCCCGACTGAAGGATAGGCGCTGGTAGGGCATACGAACGCGAATCAAGCCGCGATGCGCGAGGGGGGAGAGAGAGGGAAGGGCCCGGCGGTGGCGGGAGGGAGGCGGAGGCCGGGCCCGCTCAGAGCAGACGCGGGCGCGGCACACGCAGCCGAGGGTGCGCGGCGTCGCGCGCGGCTCGCGCAGGGTGCGCCGCGCCCGCCAAGATCGAGCGGCAGGCGTGCCGGGCGAGCGCGCACTGCGGCCACGGGCTGCTCGGCCAGGGCCGCGCGCTCGGGCACCGACTCGGCGAGGGTGGCGTTCTTGCTGCCCAGCTGCAGCGGCAGCTTGGCGGCGCCGAGCCCGCCAGGAAGCTGCCCCGCGAACTCCTCGCTGGCTGACTCACGACGCGGCAGGCCGACGGGCCGACTGGGCGCGACGGCAACGCACCAAGCAGGCGGGGCGCAAGGTGTTGGGCAATGTTCGCGACGCCGGCGACGCGCAACGCTGCCGCCAGGTGACGGGCCACATCCGGCGGTGATGGTCGCTCTCATGGAGTACGACCGGCTGCCCCTCGGTCCGATGGGCTGGGCCAAGCTCACCGCTGAAGGAGCGCGGGAGTTCCGGGCCTTCCCCGGCGCAGACGCGCTTGCGGACGGCTCCAGCATGCACTGATACAGTGAAAGCCAGTCCACAAGAAACCTTCCACAAGAAATCCAACCCTGGGACTCCAGGACGTCCATGGATCTTTGGCGTAGGAGCGCCACGCTTCCCATCGCAAAACCATCGAAACCCAAGAAGCCCAGGGCACCCTGGAGGCAAGCAGGGTGTCTCCTGACATGGACATCGACTGCATAGGCGCTCGACGATGCCATCGTGACGGAGGTGTGGCGCGGGGCCGCGCAGCACCGCCAGTGGTGGAGGGCTAGAGGACTGAGCTGACCTCCGCGGGCTGCGTCGCTTTCTCCGCCGGCTGGATCGGATCCCAGGTGGGCATGCCCTCCAGCATCGGGTATTGCTAGAAGTGCCCCTTGCCCAAGGTGCTCCCAGCTTTTCGCCCCACTTTGGAGCCCCTGGGACCCTCTGGGCCTCGTGAGGGGGGGGGGCCCTGGAGGCCTCCTTGGGCTACCCCGAGACTCCTGGGGGGCACCTTGGCCCAGGGCCACTTCCAGCAACACCCGTCGCGGCCGGAGGCGCTCGAGGAGCCCAGCGCCCTGCCTCCCCCGGCTGCACCGACGAGGGCGACGGCGCCGCCTGCTGCGAGCGGCGCGGGCACGTGGAGGAGACCGACCTCCAGCGGGCTCGGGCTTGCGAGCGCACCTCGGACTCCGAGGCGCATGCCGCCAGCCCGAAGGGCGTCGCCCGGTCGCGCGCGGAGCACGAGGCCTGCCCGTGTCTCTCTGGGTGCGCGGCCCGGTGCCGAGGACCTGGGCGGCCGACCGACAGCCGGCCAGCGGGGGGGGAGCAGCGGGCTGCTGCGGGGACCACCGACGCGAGCCTGGGCCTCGGCACGGGCACGCACGCGAGTTCACTGTTCGTCTTCGGCGGCGCGAGCGAAGGGGCGGCATCGCCGTGGTCGCCATGAACAGCACCTTCACGCACACTACCATTGCAGTACGAAGGGCCGCCACCTGGACGACGCCAAGTGGTGCATCGTGGCGAGCTCCTTGGCTTTGTCCTTGCGCGTCGAGGGCAGCTCGGCGTCGTCGTGTACGTGACGGACAACTTGGCGGCCCACGACGGCTGGATGCGGCGCTGGGACCAGCGGCCGCAGAGCCCCGACCAAGACCCCTGCTGGCGGCTTGGCCGCGCGCTGCGGCAGCGGGCGCGCAATGACATCACGGTGGTGCGCGCAGAGG
Source organism: Prorocentrum cordatum (assembly GCA_963575745.1). Classification (NCBI taxonomy): domain Eukaryota; class Dinophyceae; order Prorocentrales; family Prorocentraceae; genus Prorocentrum; species Prorocentrum cordatum. The sequence goes on along the minus strand of CAUYUJ010002201.1, from coordinate 73,198 downwards.
CGCACTTTGAGGCGGAGCAGCCGCTCGCGAGAGGCGCGTCGCCCGAGCTGGCTCGCGGCAGCGCCGCCGCCGACCAGGCAGCACAGGGCGCGCGGCGGAGCTCGCGCGGGCCCGAGCGGAGGAGCGGAGCTCGCGTGGCCCAGGCCGAGACCACGCGGCGGCCGCTGCGCTCCGCGCACTCGGCGCTGTGGAGGCCGCCCGGCGCCGCAGGGCCGCTCGCCGTCGAGCGCGCTCGGCACCTCCCGCGGCCCGCGCGGCGCCCGCCTCCGCCTCGCAGCACGGGGTGGGGCCGCCCGACGGCCGTGCCCGCGGGGCTTGCTGCCATGCAGTCCGCCTCGGAGGGCTGCCGCACGGCGCGGCCCCTGGAGCTGTGCGCTGGCCGCCGCCCTGGCGGGCCGAGGCGGTGTCCACGGGCCGCGCCCCGAGGCGCCGCTTGGAGGAGGAGGGGAAGAAGGAGAAGGGGGAGGAGGAGGAGGAGGAGGAGGAGGACGAGGAGGAGGAGGAGGAGGAGGAGGAGGAGGAGGAGGAGGAGGAGAGGACGACGACGACGACGACGAGGATGAGAAGGAGGAGGAGGAGGAGGAGGAAGAGGAGGAGGGCGATGCACCAGGAATCGGGGGCGTGGTCTCGCCCAGCAGGAGGAGGAGGATGAGGAGGAGGAGGAGAGGAAGAGGAGGAGGAGGACGACGACGACGAGGAGGAGAAGTTGAGAAGGAGGATGATGATGATGATGATGAGGAAGAGGAGGAGAGGAGGAGGAGGAGGGAGGAGGAGGAGGACGAGGAGGAGGAGGAGGAGGAGGACAGAGGAGAGGAGGAGGAGGAGGAGGAGGCGGAGGAGGACGAGGAGGAGGAGAGGAGGAGGAGGAGGGCGATGCACCAGGAATCGGGGGCGTGGTCTCGCCAGCACGAGGAGGAGGAGGAGGAGGAGGGAGGAGGAGGAGGAGGAAAAGGAGGAGGAGGACGACGACGACGAGGAGGAGAAGTTGAGAAGGAGGAGGAGGAGGAGGAGGAGGAGGAGGAGGAGGAAGAGGAGAAGGAGGAGGAGGAGGCAGAGGAGGAGGACGAGTAGGACGAGGAGGAGGAGGACGAGGAGGAGGAGGAGGAGGAGGGCGATGCACCAGGAATCGGGGGCGTGGTCTTGCCAGCACCGGCGGCTTCGTCGCCGCGGCGGGCGGCCGCCTCCTCGGCCGCGGGTCGCCGCAGCCTCGCCCGGCCCGCGCGAGGACGACGACGCTGCCGGCCATGCCTCCCCTGCAGCACCGCCCCAGGAACCCCAGGGAGGAGGGCGCAGGAGGCCCCCCCTCGCCTTGGGTGGGAACGGCACGCGTGCAGTCCCACCACAACGCGGCCCCGCGCACCAGGAGCAGAGCGAGGTGACCACGCTCGGGAGCCAGCTCTCCAGCTCCTTTTCAGCATGCAGGTGGCCAGTGTCCGCCTCGACGAGTATAGCGACGTGGCAGACCAGAATCTCCAGCAGAGCAGCCCCAGGATCTCCAAGCAGGGATGGACCAGGTGGCCCCCCTCGACATGGGCAGGAGCAGTGCCGCACGAGAGGTTCGACGCCGATGTTGTGTACGACGCGGGCCTTCCCAGCAGGCAGCACGTCCATGCAGCACTGTACCTGCTGATCCAGGCGGTGTTGGAGCAGGTGGCCCACTCCGACCTGCGCGCGGGCAGCGACGGGGCAGACCAGCATATCCAGCAGCGCAGCCCCCCACACACCCTGGACGAGACTGAGCAGGTGGCCCTCCTCTGCTTGGGTGTGAGCGATGCGCGCACGGTGCGGCGACGTTTGACAACAGGTCCATCCATGGTCGAGACTGACGCCCTCTGGGGGCAGGGTGGGCGCTCGTGCCGAGGATGGGCTGGCATCCCCCAAACTCAGGAAGGGGGCCGTCGAGGTAGCCCGCGGGGCCAGGCGCGGCCGAGGAGGACTCCAAAGCGGCAGCGAGGAGCGCCGCCCCCTCGGCCGCCCCCGCCGACGCCAGAGCAGACGGCGCCACGGCGGCCGAGCTGCAGGGGCGCCGCGGCGACGGGCCAGCGCGGGCCCCGCCAGCCCAGCGCAGATCCGCTGCGCTGCGGAGGGCGCCGCCGCCCACTGACAGGGAGGGGCTGTGGGAGGCACTGACCGCCGCTGACAGGCGAGCGCGGGCCCCCAGTAGGCGCGGGGCACGACCCGCGACCCCTGGGGCAGCGGCGCCCGCCCTCCGCCTCGGGCGAGGCGACCCGCAGGCCTGCGGCCGCGCTGCGGCCCCGCGGCGCCAGGCGGGGCAGCGGCGAGCTCGGCAGCGGCAGCTCGGAGCGCCGCCTCTGCGGGCGGGCCGGGCCTGGGCGGCAGCCGCGAGCAGCGGGCCCCCGCCACCTGGCCCGAGGGCGACGGCGCGGCCAGGCGGCCCTGCGGCCACGGCCCCCCCCCCTGCCGACGGCGGCGCGGCGCGCGGAGCCGAGGCCCGCACGGAGCTCGCCGCGCCGGTCCTGCGGGCCGCGGGGCCACGACGCGAGCCCGCCCGAGGGCCGCCCAGCTCGGCGACCCGCCGCGGCGCTGTGGGCGCGCGCGCAGGGCCGCGCCGTCGGGCGTCTCGGCAGCCCGCGCGGTCTGCGCACACGCTCCCACGTCACGCGGACTGATTCGAGGTCTCGAACTGCGCAACTGTCACCATCTTCGTATGCTCCTGGGAGGTCCAGCGGAGTCGGGGGCCACGCGGACCCACTTGGCACCTCGCTGCTCCATGGGTTTCTGCCAACTGCGCAACTGTCTGCACCCACTTGAGATCTCGCTTCCCTCTGGGAGATCCAGCGGGGTGGAGTTGTACGCGTACACATGTGAGGCCTCGCAGCTCCCTGAGAGGCGGCGAACTGCGCAACCGTCGACACTTTCGCGGGCTCCTGAGAGGTCAAGCGGAATCGGGGGCCACGCGGACCCGTTGGGGACCTCGCTGCTCCCTGGGAGGCTGCGAGTTGTGCAACTGTCGCCACTATCGTGAGCTTCTGGGAGACACGGCGGAGGTGAGGCCAGCGCAGCGCAAATCTATTTGAGACCTCGCGGCTCCCTGGGTGGCTGCCAACTGCGCAACTCTCACCACTTTCGTGAATTCCTGAAAGGTCCAGCGGAGTCGGGGGCTACGCGCACCCACTTGGCACCTCGCTGCTCCCTAGGTGGCTGCGAACTCTGCAACTGTTGCCACTTTCGTGGTCTCCTGGGAGATCCAGCGGTGTGGAGTTACACGCAGACTCATTGTTGACCTCGCTGCTCCCTGGCAAGCAGCGAGCTGCGCAACTGTCGCCACGTTCGTGGCCTCCTGGGAGGTCCAGCGGAGTCGGGGACCACGCGGACCCATTTGGAACCTCGCTGCCCCCTGGGTGGCTACAAACTTTGCGATTGACAACACTTTCGTGGGTTACTGTGGGGTTCAGCGGAGTGGAGTTACACGCGGACATATTATTGGGGACCTCGCTGCTCCCTGGGTGGCTGCCAACTGCGCAACTGTTGGCGCTTTTGAGGGCGCCTGGGAGGTCCAGCAGAGTGGAGGTACACGCAGACGCATTTGGGACTCGCTGCTCCCTGGGTGGCTGCTCACTCTTCAGCCGTCATCATGTTCGTGGGCCGCTGGAAGGCTTACTGGAGGACGAGGGCGATGAGGGGGGGCTGCACAGCGGGGCAAAACAAGGATGAGAACGAGGAAGAACTGTGGGGCAGAAAGCAAGCACTCCACAGCGCTCCCACTGCTCGCTCGTGTTCTTTCCTGCCCGCTGGGGGCCGCTGCCCGTGCGTGGCTCACCGGGGGCTGCCGCTTGCGCAACTGTCACCTTCTTTGGCGAGCTCGCGGCACGCGCATCTGGACGAGACCTCGCGGCTCCCCGCGGGGGCTGCCAACTGCGCGACTGTCCCGACTTGCTTCAGCTTCTGACGAGCCCAGCGGAGTGGGAGTACACGCAAACCCAGACGAGACCTCGCGGCTCCCCATGAGGCTGCCAACCGCCCAATTGTCGGTAGTTTCGAAGGCAAGAGTGCTGCACACTTCTCCATGTGCTTTCCGTAAGGCGCGCTCCTTCTGGGAACGCCTCATGAAATTTCTGACTGTTGATCTTTTTGGCTCGGAATCCAACCCAACGCACTACTTTCGTGCACCACAGCGCAATTGTACAGCCTGGCGTTTTGAGCAAGCACAGCAGCCGTGTGCTGCTCCTCCGCCTCCTCCTCGTCCTCCTCCTCCTGCTCCTCCGCCTCCTCCTGCTTCTCTGCCGCCTCCGCCTCATCCTCCACCTCATCCCTCCTCCTCGCATGTGAGCGGGTGGCTATACGGAATCCTGCTAGGGTCTGTAGGACCTGCACGGGGGTCCCTACAAGGTCCGATGGAATCTAAAATGATTCACGCCTCTGGCCGGTTCCCAGTCGTTACGGTGACGGGGGGGAGGGGGTCCTGGGGGGGTAGCACGAGTTAGCCCCTGAGCCTATACAAGAACAGCCACTATCTAACAGCCACTCTCTACGTGTTCAAGCCACCAGAGGGGTATCAACATGGTTCTCACGAACTGGGGCCATGTGTCTTTACGTGTGCAAGCCCTCCAGCGGGTGTATCTGACATGGCTGCTGTCTCCGTCGAATGCTTCTGTGGTTGCAAGCTGTCCGGGAATCTGAAGCGAAACGGCCACCAGGACTCTTTCGTTTTCATAAACTGTCATGAAATCTAAAGCAAAAAGGCCGGTGGGACTCCTCTGTGATCAGACAATGTGAGGGCGTTTCAAGGAAACTGCTGCCGGGACTCTTCTTTGATCGTAATCTGCATGGAAGTATCGAGCCTAACAGCTTCTGTGGTGATCATTTGCTCGGAAATCCTAGGCAACACGGCTTCTATGTTTGTAATTTGCAGTGTCAGGAAGATGAATCGGCTTCTGGTTGCGACTCTGGTCGAGGCTCCTCGGACTCTCTGGTCCCTCTGTGGGACTCTTCTGTAGTCCTTTCTAACCCCTGCTAGAACCCTTTAGCGAAACGCTTTTCGGGAATGCTGTTATGCTGTGGCGTTTGCCTTATCACTTGTTCGCTTCCGATGTGTTGCTGGAGCCTCAACAAGCTTGCTTTCAAAAGAGCCCCACGAGAGGCCAAGAAAGGTTACACGACAGCCCTAGAAAGGCTCCCCAGAAGGCCCTTTTTGTTGGTTGGTGGCAACCCCGAGACTCGGCAAAATGCGTCGGAAGTTTTCAAACTTGCCCCAAGAGGGTGCACATGTTGCTTTGCTCCAAAAGGCCTCCAAAAAACTCCCAGACAGAAAGATCCGCAACTCCCATACCCGCCTCCGGGGAGGAGGAGGAGAACGAGGAGGAGGAGGAGGAGGCGGAGTGAGGAGGAGCGGGAGTGAGGAGGGGCAGTGAGGAGGAGGAGTGAGAAGGAGGAGGAGGAAGAGAAGGAGGAGAAGGACGAGGAGGAGGAGGAGGAGGAAGGGAGGAGGAAGGAGGGGAGGAGGAGGAGGCGGAGGAGGAAAGAGGAACCCCTGATCTCCTCCCTCCACCCGCCGCAGCCCGCCCCCCGCCCCCCGAGTTCCTTGGCCCCGGACTCCGGCGCAGCTGCGCCGCGCGACCCCCCCTCGGCGCCGGCGGCCTCCTCTCCTCCTCCACCTCCTCCTCCTCCTCCTCCCTCCTCCGCCTCCCTCCTCCTCCTCCTCCTCCTCCTCCTCCTCCTCCTCCTCCTCCTCCCTCCTCCTCCTCCTCCTCCCTCCTCCTCCTTCTCCCTCCTCCTCCTCCTCCTCCTCCTCCTCCTCCACCTCCTCCTCCTCCTCGTCCTCCTCCTCATCCTCCTCCTCCTCCTTCTCCTCCTCCTCCTCCTCCTTCTCCTCGTCATCGTCATCCTCGTCCTCGTACTCGTCCTCCTCTTCGTCCTCCTCTCGCTCGCACTGCCACTCGAGAGACCGCCTCACCGCAAGGTCCACAGAATCGGTCAGCATCGAATCGGGAGGTCGGATCCAATCGGGATGCGCGGCGGCCTGGGCCGCATCTGCCCGCAGTCGAGATCGAGTCGGATCGGCTGCACCAGGATGCACAACAGCGCCATTCAAGCACCGGGCCAGATCTCCAGGAAATTGAAGTCGAATCGCATCGAATTGGCCGAAAGTTGATATCGAGTCGGATCGATCAGATCGACATGGTGAGCGTAGCGTTTCGACATTGGGCGGAAACGAGGGGGAGGGGGGGGGGGGGGTCTGGCTCCGGACCTCTGCTTACTGCGGCTGCTTGCAGCAGTGTGTCCCATGTGGGAGAGGCTCCACCTGCTCGAAACAGGTGCCAAAAACAGCCAAGACCTGCTCCATATGGTTGTGGATGCCACGACAATGGACACCCTAACAGTCTTATCATTGAATTTAACATGTGCTAAACATGTCGGGAAATATTATAAACAAGTTTTAAGCCTGCTTTTTAACCTGTTTGAAACATGTTCAACACATGTCTTGAACATCTGGAAATTACTCGGCAGCATGCTTCCTCTCCACCGATCGACTTCCACAAACAAATGGGAGGGGGGTTGCGAGGGCCCGCGCCGATCGGCAAAACAATGAGCAAGAAAACGATCACACGGGCGTGGTCCGTCGCCGCACCGTCTTGTCCCGGGGGTCCCCGGAGGAGGCCCAGTCGCCCGAGAGCGACACGGTCCAGGGAGAGCGACCCCCGAGTCCTGGAAGCGCACACCGCGCGGCCACCCCAAGCCTCCCCACTGCCTCGCCACGCGGTGCGTGGACACCGCCCTGGTTCCAGGGATCCCCGAGGGAAGCTTCTCTTCGTCCTCCTCCTCCTCCTCCTCCTCCTCCTCCTCCTCCTTCTCCTTCTCCTTCTCCTCCTCCTCCTCCTCCTCTTCCTCCTCCTCTTCCATTTCCTCCCCCTACCCCTCCACATCCTTCCCCTCCTTCCTCTCCTCATGCTCCTCCTCCTGCTCCTCCTCCTCCTCCCCAGACCTCTACCGGGGTACATCCTGACCACCAGTTCACTGAGAATCCAGGCGCGGCGGTGAGGGCTCTCCAGGACGAGCCACGTTTATCGGTACGCACCTTTTCATACTCTGAGGAGAAGCGGAAAGGGAAGGGGAAAGGGCAGGGGAAGGAGAGGATGAAGGAGAGGACAGGATCGGTCAGCATCGAATCGGGAGATCGCCCGCCTGCATCGGCATGTGCCAGGATGCCCAACGGCGCTATGCAAGCATCAAGCCGCACTGACTCATCGGAAAGCTCGAATCGAATCGGATCGATTGGATCGAAATGGGACCTGGAGCGGGAAGGCGAGGGAAGAAAGGCGAGGTGAGAGGGAAAGAAACGGGAGCAAGCATACCATCACACAGTCATACTCGTCATCATTAGCTACACAAGCGCCACAACCACGCGTTTCCTCGTGCTCGTACTCCTCCTCGTCAATAACATCGTCATTTACATGATCAGCATGAAAATGCTTGCCCTCACCAGCATCACCATAATCATCACTACCATCATCGTTACCACCGTCGTAATCATCATCACCACCACCATCTGCAGCAGCATCATTATCAAGATCAGCATCAGCAGCATCAGCATCATCATCATCAGCATCATCATCATCATTGTCATCATCATCATCATCATCATCATCATCATCATCATCATCATCATCAGCATCAACATTACCAGGTTCATCATCATCAACAACAGCAGCATCTGCATCACCAAGTTCTTACCCGCATCATCATATGTAGCAGCAGCATCATCGTTATCATCGTCATCATCACCGTCATCATCACCATCACCCTTCTCATCACCATCACCCTCATCATCATCATCATCATCATCAGCAGCATCATCAGCAGCATCAGCCTCATCATCACAAGCATCATCAGCAACAGCATCATCATCAGCATCATCATCAGCATCATCATCAGCATCATCATTGTCACCATTATCAGCATCATCACCATCATCAGCATCACCACCATCATCAGAATCATCACCATCAGCATCATCAGCAGCATAATCAGCAGCATCATCATCAGCGTCGTCAGTACCATGATCATCATCATGGGCAGCAACATCATCATCGTGAGCAGCAGCATGATCATTAGCAGCATCAGCATCGCCATCATCATTATCATCAGCATCACCAGCATCATCAGAAGTAGCATCAGCAAACGCAGCATCATCATGAACTTCATCATCATTAACAGCATAAGTATCATCATCATCATCACCAGCATCATCATCATGGTCACCATCATCATCATTATTATCAGAAGCACCATCAACAGCATCATCATTGTCACCATCATCATCATCATCATCATCATCATCATCATCATCACCACAATCAGCATCAGCATCATACTCATCACCATCATAATCATAATCATCGTCGTCGTCATCATCATTAGCATCATCGTCATCAGCAGCAGCATCACCATCAACATCCTCAACATCAACAATTTCACCAGCAGTAGCAGCATCATCATCACAATCATCACAATCTTCATCGTCATCATCATCATCATCATCATCATCAGCATCATCATCAGCGTCATCATCATCACCATCATTATCACCATGATCCGTCCCCCGGATCTCTTCTCCACCGCCACCAGCTTCATGACTGTCCCTCCTCCTCATCACTGCTTCTTATCATCATTCATCGTCCGTCCTTCTCATCCCCCTTTCTCCCCCCTCTATCTCCTCGTCTCCCATCCCTCCCTACTCCCTCCCCACCTCCTCCACCCCGTACTCAATACTCATCCCCCCTCCTCGGACCTCGATATCCGCTCAAACCCATGTCTCGGAGCCCTCCTGGGCTCCATCCTGACCAGCTCGCCCCCCAGATCGATGTCAGACAGTCCTACGGCCCGATCCAGGGCCCCAGAGGGCGAAGGTTCAGAAATTGCATCCTTGGCGGCAGAAGATGCTGAACAGCTGCCCAGAGCACGAAGGTACACACGAGAGGGTATGCCAATACGGTGAACCTATTCTCTACGACTCGAAACTACGACCGGGAACTGTTCCTTGGCGTGTCGCGGCGGCGGCCCCGGCGACACGCACTTCCCGGCGAGCGGATGGCGTGTTGCTCTGCTCCGCGAGGTGGGGTGCTCGGAAACGCTCGGGACCCTGACGCATGAGATAGGGCTCAGGTCCCAGGCCGCGCGCCCGCTTCCTCCGCCTTCCAGTTCCTCTCCCCCTCCTCCTCCCCCTCTCCCCCCCCCCGGGGTATCCCCCCTGATCGTCAGGCGTCCTTGCCCGCGCTCGGCTTAGACAACTTCTCAGAAGGGATGGGCAAGTGGTTCGCGTGTCGCAGCGAAGCGCGGTGTGCCAGAGCTGGCGGAGCGACGCGCGAGCCAAGAGCTTCGAACGAAAATACTGGAGAGCAAGAGAGGCTACTCTCCACGAGCGGAGCCCGTGACCAGAGACCGCGGGCCACGAGCAGGAGGAGGAGGAGCAGGAGGAGGAGGAGGAGAAGGAGGAGGAGGAGGAGGAGGGGGTGGGAGAGGCGGAGGGGGGGGGGGAGGTGGAGACGGAGGCGACGGAGGAGGAGGAGGAGGAGGAGGAGGAGGAGGAGGAGGAGGATAAAGAGGAGGAGGAGGAGGAGGAGAGAGAGACCCAACGACCACGGGCCAAGATCGGAGAGACCACGACCGGAGACGGCAGGCCACGACCACAGACCAGGGGCCACGACCAGAGCCCACACACCACCGGAGACACCACGGGCCAGAGACTCTGCATCGCGCACGCCACTCGGCGGCCCGGAAGCCACAGGCGCCACCGTGCGTGGAGGTACGACGTGGAAGGTCCTCGGACTCCCCAGAGTTCCCAGCACTGGACACGGACTCCTCGTTTGTAGCAGTCCAGAGGCCCAAGTCCTGGAGTTCCTGAGGTTACTCTCGCTTGCCATCGAAACCCTCCTGGGGCCAGGCACGCAAACGTTGCAGTAACCGAAGGAGCGTTTTTCGGGACACACATTTGTAAGATGACATACATGCTCCGAAGGACCGCCCGCCCGCCATGATTTTGTTCACGACGCCCTGAGGGTCTAGGAGACGATGCTGATGATGATGATGATGATGATGATGATGCTGGTGACGATGATGATGCTGATACTGATGATGATGATGATGATGATGCTGATGATGGTGATGTTGATAATGATGTTACTGATGCTAATGATGATGACGACGACGATGACGATGACGATGACGATGACGATGAGGAGGGGAAGAAGGAGGAAGAGGATGCACGTTCTTCCAGAAGGGCCAGAAGACTCTCGCAGTGGTGCCACGGATGTCTCAGGGCTTCCGCAGAGCTAGAGAAAACAGCTGATGAGGCACGAAGTGGACTTGCTCAGGGTACGTACGACATCAGCCGCTTGGACTAGAATATTGCGGCCAAGCCTGGATCAACAGCATTGCGCGCTCCATTGCACTCTGCAGGCGAGTTTTATGACGCTGCGACAGGAGGACGAGGATGAGGACGATGATGATGGTGATGATGATGATGATGATGGTGATGATGATGATGATGATGATGATGATGATGATGATGCGGAAGAAGAGGCAGAGGAGGAGGAGGAGGAGGAGGAGGAGGAGGGATCCGCGATCCGCCAACGGCCGGCGGGGCCGCCGAGGCCGCGGCGTCCTCGCCGCGCCGCTCGCGGTCGCGGTCGCGGTCGCGGTCGCCGCGGTCCCTGGGCGACAGGGGGTGGGAGGGACTTGCTCCCTCACCAAAGCATGCCAACACGCAACAAAACCCGCGCCAGCACAAAACGAAGCCCACGCCAAGACAAAACAACCCCTGCGCTGACACAAAACAAAACCCACGCCAACATAAATAAAACGTGTGTATATATAAACATACACAGAACACGCCAGCACGGCCGACAGGGGAAGGAATACCCCACCTCTTCTCGATTTGCACACAAAACACGACGGGCGGTTTGTATGATTTTTCAGCCTCCAGGGGGCCTCACTGGGCCCCGGGACCGTGGAAAAACAACTCGGGATGAAAACTGGTCCTGGGGAAGGGGTGCAGATCTCTGGGGTTGTGTGGAAGTCACGACGTTCGAGATCTGGGGGGGACGGGGGGAGGAGATTTGAGGGAGTAGTCAGATGTTGGCGCGAAGTTCCCGGGGCCCCTGTCGGCCTCGGGAGTGGGGGGCGACGAAAGGGGGAGCCTGCCATAGGGGGGGGATGCATCGACCTGGAATCGGCGATACATCGCCGACAGATCGGCGATAGGCCCCTCGTAGTGAATCCGCACCTTCCTGGGCGGGTTGGAGCTATCAGACCCATATCAGCGATCCCTGGGCGATTGGGGCTCGATGCATCCCCTACGCCTGTCCCCCCCCCCCACCGTTGCCCCCGAGGGATGCTTCCCAACAGCTGCGCCGTGCCGAGAGCGCTCCCGGGGGGGCCCGAAGCGCCCCAGACGGCCGCCGGAGGCTCGAGCTCTGGCCCACGAGCCGCCCCCTCGCGTCGCGGAAGAGCATTCTTCCGTCGGCGGCGAGGCGGCGAGCTCCGCTCCAGCGAGGAGCCAGATCTGGCCATCGCTCGGACCTGCATTCCCTGTGCTTTTTGCCAATTCCGTGCGTGGTTTTTTCGCAGGATGATCCAGGATGCTCCCCAAGGATCCCCGCCGAGACAAGGTGCACACGTCCGAGCGATACCAAGAGACAGGGGCACAAACTAGCGAATTGGCCGGCGGGCAAAGAGGGGGGGGACGGCCGAGAGCAAGGAGGGACGCTCAGACGTCGAAGAGTTCGACGATGAGCAGTCGGGGGGGGCAGCAGCAGCCAGGCGCGCAGGGCCAGAGCGCGGTGGGCGACCGTGGCAAACCACGGTGGCAGCGTCGCGGAAAAACAGGTGACGGAAGGTTGTGGTCGCCGCGGTCCCTGGCCAGAGCAGGGAGGGAAGCCCAAATGTCCGACGGTCTGTGTCTTCAATCCGGGCGTGGCTCCTCGATGCCGGCTCCTGGAACTGGTCATCGGGCACCGGGGCAATCAAAAACTGATCCGGGACGACGAATATCAGCCAGCGCTGACTCCAAGCAGGTAGGAGAACACGAGGAGGACGAGAGGAGGATGGGAGGAGGACGAAAGGAGGACGGGAGCAGGACGGGAGGGGAAGGGGAGGAACATTATCCCCGCAAAGCAACCTAACTGCGATGTGTAGGAGCATATCTGGAAGCATTCCCCTTAAGATTCAGTTGTAGAATTCTGAGAATCCAGTTGTAGAATTCTGCTGTTCTCGCAGTCGTAGTCGCATTCGCGATGACAGTCGTAGTGGCAACGGCAGTCGCAGTCACAGCCTCAGCCTCAGCCTGCCTCAGCATCAGCCTGCCTCAGCCTCAGCCTCAGCCTCAGCCTGCCTCAGCCTCAGCCTCAGCCTCAGCCTGCTTCAGCCTCAGCCTCAATCTGCCTTCAGCCTCGGCCTCAGCCTCAGCCTGCCTCAGCCTCAGCCTGCATTAGCCTCAGCATCAGCCTCAACCTGCCTCAGCATCAGCCTGCTTCAGCCTCAGCGTGCCTCAGCATCAGCCTGCCTCAGACTCAGCCTCAGCCTGCTTCAGCCTCAGCCTCAGTCTGCCTGAAGCCTCGGCCTCAGCCTGAGCCTGCCTCAGCCTCAGCCTCAGCCTGCATCAGCCTCAGCCTCAGCCTGCCTCAGCCTCAGCCTGCCTCAGCATCAGCCTGCCTCAGCCTCAGCCTCAGCCTGCCTCAGCCTCAGCCTCAGCCTGCTTCAGCCTCAGCCTCAGCCTCAGTCTGCCTTCAGCCTCGGCCTCAGCCTCAGCCTGCCTCAGCCTCATCCTGCATCAGCCTCAGCCTCAGCCTCAGCCTGCCTCTGCCTCAGCCTGCCTCGGCCTCAGCCTCAGCCTGCCTCAGCCTCAGCCTGCTTTAGCCTCAGCCTCAGTCTGCCTTCAGCCTCGCCTACAGCGGCCTGCCCTCAGCATCAGCCTGCTTCAGCCTGCAGCCTCAGCCTTCAGCCTGCCTCAGCCTCAGCCTGCCTCAGCCTCGCCTCAGCCTGCCTCAGCCTCAGCCTCAGCCTGCTTCAGCCTCAGCCTCAGTCTGCCTTCAGCTCGGCCTCAGCCTCAGCTTGCCTCAGCCTCAGCCTGCTTCAGCCTCAGCTCAGCTCAGCCTGCCTCAGCATCAACCTGCCTCAGCCTCAGCCTTTTAGCCTGCCTCAGCATCAGCCTGCTCAGCTCAGCCTCAGCAATGCCCTTCAGCCTCGGCCTCAGCTCAGCCTGCTTCAGCCTCAGCCTGCCTCAGCCTCAGCCTCATCCTCAGCCTCCTCAGCATCAAGCCTGCCTCAGCCTCACCCTCAGCTTGCCTCAGCCTCCTCATCAGCCTGTCTGCTTCACCGTCGGCCGTCAGCTGCCTCAGCCTCAGCCTCAGCCTGCCTCAGCCTCAGCCTGCCTCAGCCTCAGCCTCAGCCTGCCTCAGCCTCAGCCTCAGCCTCAGCCTGCTTCCGTCTCAGCCTCAGTCTGCCCCTGCAGCCTCGTGCCTCACCTTCAGCCTGCTCACATCAGCTGCCTCAGCCTCAGCCTCAGGCTTCAGCCTCCTCAGCATCAGCCTGCCTCATTCTCAGCCTCAGCCTTGCCTCATATACTCAGCCTCAGCCTGCTTCAGCCTCACGCTCAGTCTGCCTGCAGCCTCGCCTCAGCCAGCCTGCCTCAGCCTCAGCCTGCATCAGCCTCAGCCTCAGCCTCAGCCTGCCTCAGCATCAGCCTGCCTCAGCCTCAGCCTCAGCCTCAGCCTGCCTCAGCCTCAGCCTCAGCCTGCTTCAGCCTCAGCCTCATGCTGCCTTCAGCCTCGGCCTCAGCCTCCGCCTGCCTCAGCCTGAGCCTGCATGAGCCTCAGCCTCAGCCTCAGCCTGCCTCAGCATCAGCTTGCCTCGGCCTCAACCTCAGCCTGCCTGCAGCCTCAGCCTGCTTCAGCCTCAGCATCAGCCTGCCTCAGCATTCAAAATGTAGCCCGAGAATGGAGTTCTGGGAACTCGAAGAACACGAAGTGGCCTACAGTTGGCTCCGGTCATTCCAAATCATGCCCAGGAATGCAGTTCTGGGAACTCGAAGACCACGAAGTGGCCTACTGCTGGCTGCGGGCATTCAAAATCATGCCCAGGAATGAAGTTCTGGGAACTCGAAGACCACGAAGTGGCCTACAGTTGGCTCCGGGCATTCAAAATCATACCCAGGAGTGGAGTTCTGGGAACTCGAAGAACACGAAGTGGCCTACAGTTGGCTCCGGGCATTCAAAATCATGCCCAGGAATGGAGTTCTGGGAACTCGAAGACCACGAAGTGCGTTATGGTTGGCTAAAAAATCCCCGGTATCCTCCCCCGGATCGCGCCCAGACCCCCCTGGGGCGTCATGATGCTCTCTTTTGACCCTACTAGAAACCTATCAGTCTGCGCTGTTAGGTAAAAATCAAGCAAGCGCAAGCAATCAAGCGCAAGCAAGAAAGCACAAGCGAGCAAAAACAAGTAAGCAAGAGCCGGCAATCAAGTGCAAGCAACCAAGTGCCATTGGAAAAAGGGGGGCATTGGAAAAAGGGGGGGATGCCATTGGAAAAAGGGGGGGGGTCCTAAAGACCGATTACTTATGATGAGCTAGGACTCCTATAGGGCACGCCTATTTGGAGAACTACCCCCTGGGGAAGGGGTCGGTGCCGGCGCCCGATGAGCTGATTGCCCGTGCCTCCCCCACTCTCCTCCCCTCCCTCCCCCCTTCTTCCTCTCCGCTCCCCTCCTCCCGCATGTCGCTTGCAGGTTACTGAACATCGGGCCGCCAGTGCACGCACGGCACACGCGTTCTCGATCGTTTCCTCCAGCGTGCGCGAGCTCGCAGTTTTTGCTGTGCCAGTGCGCCGCCTAGGTGCGGCTCGTGTGTGTGCGTGTCCACTGGAAAACTCAGATCGTCAGATCCTCCTCCTTCCTCCTCCTCCTTCGCCAACTCCTCCTCCTCCTCCTCCTTCCTCCTCCTCCTCCTCCTCCTCCTCCTCCTCCCCCTCCTCCTCGCCCTCCTCCTCCTCCTCCTCCTCCTCCTCCTCCTCCTCCTCGTCAGATCGGGCCCAGGCGCCCCTGGAACACCCAGAACCTCTGCACGTGCTCCCAGAAGCACGCCAAACAACACCCATCACCTCATCGACCATCCTCCTCCTCCTCCTCCTCCTCCTCCTCCTCCAACTCCTCTTCTTCCTCCTCCTCCTCCTCCTCCTCCTCCTCCTCCTCTTCCACCTCCTCCTCCTCATCACCCTCGACTTCTGGGAGGAGTTGGCGACCTCCTTGGTGGTGGCTCCCCTTGGCACTGCTCGAGGGGAAGAGGGGGATGGGGGGGGCAGGAACGACCGAACCCTTGGTGTCACTCTGAGCTAACTGCACTGGCAGCCCACTAGGATCGGCCCTTGCAGCCGAAGACTTCGGCACACGCGGAGGGGGGGGCAGGGCGAGGAGGAGTGAAGGAGGGATGGGTCAATGAGAAGGGGGAGGATGGGAGGGTGAGGAGAAGGGAAGGAGGAAAGGAGGGGAAGGGGGAGGGGGAGGAGGAGGGCATTCGGAGATTTGCCCAGGCACCTCTCTCTCCCTCTTCCTCTCTCCCTCTCTCGCTATTCCTCTCCCCCTCCTTCATTTGCACCGCAGCAGCTGCCCAGGGTCTAGAAGTGTAGGCGGTGTAGGCCCTATAGAAGGGTGCAAACAGTTGATGATCGCAGCTGCAGTTTCGAAGATCGAGGCTTGTCGATGCCTCTGGTCGTAGGGCCTCCGGAGGGCTCCATGTCGAGGAGGAGGGAGGAAGAGGAGGAGGGGGAGGGCTGCGCTTCCTTGCAGACCAGTGCTGGTGCCCGCATCTACGAGTCTGACAGACGAGGTAGAGGAAGAAGGCGAGGAAGCGAGAGGGGGAGCGAGGAGGAGGAAGAGTCGAAGATTTAGTGTGGCTTTTCGGCGATTCTGAACTTCATCGGGCCTGCGGAGGCCCCCAGAGAACTGTATGTGAGGAGGAGGACCTGCCTTCCGCACGGCAACGCTCCAGGCACCTCCGTCACCGTTGGATCGCCGATGGGAGTGCGTGGCCGGCTGCGCACCCGCCCTGGCCCTTGGACGGCTTCGTCCGTAGTGGAAGCAAGGGAACGTCCGCGCAGGAAAGCGAAACGCTGAACCGCGCCGGTGCTCCCCACAGGAGTGGGGAAGCGGGCAGAGCCGGGGACAGACGGCATCGCCTGTCTGCCGCGGGTGGTGGGCGAGGCGGAAGGGGGCCCGGCACCAATGGGGGCAGAAGAGCGCGGCCTGGGGTACGAGCCGTACAGGCGGACTGGTTGCCCCCCCGGCATTGGGGACGTGGAGAGCCGCCTGCCCTGAGGAAGTTCTGCCGCGCGTGCCCGCTTGTCGTCGTGCGACAGTGAGCGCCAACCCTCAAATTGTCCCGCTCGAAACCCTCGACGAAACGCACACACACACACCCACACACGCACACACGCACACACACACGCACACACCCACACACACACACACACACACGCACGCACGCACGCACGCACGCACGCACGCACGCACGCACGCACGCACGCACGCACGCACGCACGCACGCACGCACGCACGCACGCACGCAAGCACGCACGCACGCACGCACGCACGCACGCACGCACACACTCTCGGTCGCACGCAGCCGAAGCGAAAGCCGCTCGGGCGCCCAGAAAGGGTCGAAAATGCGCTGCGTGCGAAGGAATGCTACCAACGATCGGGGGGGTCTCCTGGGTGCTTCCTGGGGGCCTCCTGGGGCCTCTTGGAGGCCTCCTTGGGGGCCCCTTTGGGGTTTCTTGGGGCCTCTTGGGAGCCTCCTGGGGCCTCCTGGCGCCCAGGGTCGACATGTGAACTTGTGTTTTTCCCCCTCCTGGGCCTGTTCTTGGAGCTGCTCTGGGGCCTTCCTGGGCCTGTTCTGGGGCTTCTGTTCTGGGGCTGCTCTGGGGCTCTCTTGGGCCCTTCTTGGGGACCTCCTGGGCCGTCTCGGGCCCTTCCTTGGGGGGGCGGCAGGCGGCGGGCGGCGGGCGGGGAGCAGCGGGCGGGCGGCGCCGAGCGGGCAGCGGCGGGGCAGGCGGGCGGCGGGCGAGGCGGGAAGCAGCGGGCGGCGTCGCCGAACGGGCGCCGGCGGGCCAAGCCCCTGAGCCCTGAGGTTAGGTCGGGCACGTCCCCGTACAGACGGATGTTGGACGACGAATCCAAAACAGTCCCAAAAAATATCCCCCAATTCCCCCCCCCAGAAAAAAAACAATCCACAAGTCGTCCCCAGGCAATTTCTTACCATGTGTGAGTGCTCCTCCTGCAGGGGGTGAGGCCCGACTTGACCCGAAGGGGCGGCGGCAGGAGGCAGGCAGCAGCGACGGGGCTGGCGGCGCGGTCGGCAGTCAGGCAGAGGAGCGCCCGACGCACGCGCACACACATACACATACACAAACACACACAAACCGAAACACCAGCACTAACACAAGCACACAAACACACAAACACACAAACACACACACACAAACACACACACAAACACACACACACACACACACACAAACACACACAAACATAAACCTAAACACAGACACGAGTACACACAAAAACACAATCACAATCACAAGCACACACACAAACAAACACACACAAACACAAACAACAACACAAACACAAGCACAAAACACAAACACACACACACAAGCTTAAGCACAAACAAAAACACAAACACAAACACAACCACAACCACAACCACAAACATACACACACAACCACAAATACAACAACAACCACAAACACACACATAAACACAAACATCAGCACAAACAACGACACAAACACACACACACAAACGCACATACAAGCACAAACACAAACACACACAAACACACACACACACACACAAACACACACACATACAAATGCACACACACACGCAAACCCACACATGAACACACACAAACCCGCACACACACAAACACAAACACACACACACAAACACAAACACACACACACAAGCACACACGCACAAACAAACACAAGCACACACCAACACACACACAAACACAGACACAGACACAGACACATATACGGACAAAGACACAGACAAAGACACAGAGGCACAGAGACATACACAGAGAGACAGAGACACAGAGAGACAGAGACACAGAGACACAGATACACAGAGACACAGAGACACAGAGAGACAGAGGCACAGAGACACAGAGGCACAGAGACACAGGGACACAGAGGCAGAGAGACACAGAGGCACAGAGACGCACAAACGCAGAGGCGCAGAGGCGCAGAGACGCACGGACGCACGGACGCACGGACGCACAGACGCACGGACGCACGGACGCACGGACGCGCAGACTCACGGACGTACGGACGCGCAGACTCACGGACGCACAGACGCACAGACGCAGAGACGCACAAACGCACAGACGCGCAAGCGCACAGACGCGCAGACGCGCAGCCGCACAGACGCACAGACGCGTAAACCGCAGACGCGCAGACGCACAGACGCACCGACGAACAGACGCACAGACGCACAGACGCATAGACGCGCAGACGAACAGCTGCACAGACGCACAGACGCATAGACGCGCAGACGCACAGACGCATCGACGCGCAGACGCGCAGACGCGCAGACGCGCAGACGCGCAGACGCGCAGACGCGCAGACGCGCAGACGCACAGACGCGCAGACGCGCAGACGCACAGACGCACAGACGCATAGACGCACAGGCGTACGGAGGCACAGACGCACAGACGCACAGACGCACAGACGCACGGACGCACAGACGCACAGACGTACAGACGCACACACGCACAGACGCACAGACGCGCACTCGCGCACACGCGCAGACGCGCAGACGCGCAGGCGCGCACACGCGCACACGCGCACACACGCACACGCGCACACGCACACACGCGCACACGCGCACAGACGCACACGCGCACACGCGCACACGCGCACACGCGCACACGCGCACACGCGCACACGCTCACCACCCTACGGCAAGCAACTAGCCCGCACGCACATGCCACCGCACTACACATACACACACGACACACACTCACGACACACACACACGCACACACCGCTACAACACACCTTCACACACATCACACACAAACACGCCGCAGCGCGCGCGCACACATATGTACACCGCACCGTCACGCACGCACGCACACAACGCTCACACGCACGCACCACGCTCCCACGCACGCACGCACAGCACGACACCCCACGCACGCACGCACGCACGCACCCACGAACCCACGCACCCACCCACACCCACCCACACACACCCACACACACCCTCACAACCACACAACGACACAACCACACAACCACACAACCACACAGCCACACAGCCACACAACCAAACACAACCACACAACCACACAACCACACAACCACACACAACCACACAACCACACAACCACACAACCACACACCTACACAACCACACAACCATATACACCCACAAACCACACAACCACACACAACCACACACAACCACACACAACAACCACAAACAACCAAACAACACCACAGTCAATCACACACAACCACACACGACCACACACAACCACACACGACCACACACAACCACACACGACCACACACGACCACACACCACACACGCGCACACACAACCACACACCACCACACACACGCACACACACACACACACACACCCACACAACCACACTCACACAACCACACAACCACACAACCACACAACCACATAAGCACACAACCACACAACCACACAACCACACACAGTCACACACAACCACAAACCACCACACTCAACCACACTCAACCACACTCAACCACACTCAACCACACACACACACACACACACCAACACACACCCACACACTCACACACCCACACACACACACCCACACACACACCCACACACACAACCACACACAACCACACACACCCACACACACACGCGCACACACCCACACACACAACCACACACAACCACACACAACCACACACACACACACATCCACACACACACACCCACACACACACCCACACACACACACCCACACACCCACCCACACACCCACCCACCCACTCACCCACCCACCCACGCACGCACGCACGCACTCACGCACGCACACACGCACACACGCACAGACGCACAGATGCACACACGCACACACGAACACACGCACACACCCACACACCCGCACACCCACACACGCACACACACACACACACGCACACACACACACATACACACACGCGCGTGCACGCACACACACAATGCTGCGGTGGCACACGCCACTCCGACCACGGGTCTCCTGTAATCCACATTCCCCAACCCTGCCTTTTTTCCAGTCGTTGCCGCCTCATGTAGCTGCTCCTCGTTCACTGGACATCATGCCGAATCCCCGAAATCGGTAGTCCACCGTGACCCTTCACCGAAGCCCCCCATAGTGGCTGTGTAAAGGTCTTTAGGGTCTTCTGCCGCAAGGGTATCATTTGTTACAGCGCGCCTCGTGTTTGACCCAGCAAGGCGTCGCAAGGAGACAATGAGGAGCAGGAAGATGAAGAACGGGTAGGAAGAAGAGGGGGCGGAGGGGGAGAGGGGTGCTCAGGTAGAAGGGGCAGAGGAGAGACGAGGGGAGTGAGGAAGAAGAGAAGAGAGGCGTGGGACGAAGCGGGGGAGGAAGAGGAAGCTGGAAGAGAAAGAGGGGAGAGGAGTGAGCGGAGGAATGGGGGGAGCAAGAGAAGAAAAAGGACAACGAGGAGGAGGAGGCGAAGGAGTACCCGCGCCTGCCAGGTGACTCGGCCATGAGCCACCTGCGTCATGAGCCCCGCAGCGGCGCGGAGCAGCCGCCGCAGAGCAGCTCGCGGGACGAGCGAGCCGAGGGGGCCCAGACCCACGCAGGGCGCGGAGCGGAGCGGAGGTCGAGGCACCGCCGACGCCGACCGACAGGTCGGGGCTGTGAGGCCTGGAGCAAAATGCCCCCGACCAGCCTCACACACCCTGCATACCGCGGCCAGCAGGTCCAAAGGGTCCCGGTGCTCCCTGGGCATCCCACCTCGCGTCTTCAGCGGATGGCGGCCCCATGCCGCGGCCGCCAGGCCACCATGGGGCCCGGCGATCCCTGGGGAGACCCGCCCCGCGATCCAGGGCGGGCATCGCTCGACGCCAGAAACTGCCATCTTGTTTCTGAGGCGCGCCGGCGCTACACGGGGATGCACTCTGTCCGCTTGAATGCGTCTGCGTCGATGCGCTTCATCATGGCCTTCAGCTGCTTCAGTGGCCCCACCTCGTAGAAGCTCCGCACCTGGTCCGCGATCATCGCCCGCACGAGCGCCTCCCACTGCACCTCCTCGACCGCCTGCCTCCTCAGCAGGCCCACGAACTCCCGCGGCGGGGTGCCAGCGAGCACCCTGCTGCCGGTGGCGTTGAAGTAGACGTCGCAGCTCGGCGGGCGCATCCTGAGCGAGGCGGGGATCTATCCATAGCCACCGCCTGGAGGCACGATCTCCAGGAGCCTTGGCAGGCGGCGGGTATCTTTAGCGCCCCCCCTGGGGCCCGACCATCTATCAAGATCCATCGCCTGCCGAACCCAGATCTCTGACGTCGTGATTTCTTGTTCACAACTTTGAGCAGGGACCGACCGTTCCGGCATTCCTATCGGCCTACCACGAACCATTCTTAAAACCCGAAAATGTTCTAAGAACAATGCTCTTAGGACAAAACCCGATGTGTTAAAACAAGACAGTCCCAGCCAGATATGTTCTTACAACAGTTCGTGCAGACCACAAAAGGTTACTAGAACATTCTTTGGTAGGCCAATAAGGCGAACCAGGACGCTTCGCCACTGCTTGACAACTCGGACCCCCAGAAGCCTAGGAGGAGGAGGAGGAGGAGGAGGAGGAGGAGGAGGAGGGGGAGGAGGAGGAGGAGGAGGAGGAGGAGGAGGAGGAGGAGGCGGTGCAGTGCAGGATTCCCTTCTCCACGCAGCCTCCGCAGGCACCCCGTCTCGGGCCGCTCCTCGAGGTGACCCCACGGCCCCGCGAGGGCGCCGCGAGGCCAATGCTGCCGCAAGACCTCCAGTTGCGGGCCCGCTTTCACAACGGCCGACCACCATGAAGTTTTCCTGCTGGCGTGCGAGTAACGCAAAACGCCCATGAGAAAAGGATCCATCCCTCACGACATCTCCGCCGCGACCAGGCCTTGGAGGACGCCTTCGATGCAGGTCAGGCCCGCGCGAAGGCCTCGGCGGCCTACTACAAGCAGGTGGGCAAGGGAGAGCTCGTCAAGGCTGAGGGGGAGGAGCCTGGGCAGGCTGAAGTGCAGACGATCCTGGACTTCTCAGTGGATGACCGGCTCCTGGACGCCAACCTGGACGACTACGAGGACGGCCCAGAGAAGGAGGCGGTGTTGGCCTTCCGCGCCAAATTGGCGGACATCCAGCAGGCGGGGAAGACGTCCTTGCAGAAGATCGAGGAGGCAGAGGCGGCGCTCGCTCGGCAGCAGGCAGAGGTTCGCCAGAAGCACGCGGAGGAGGCGAAGCAGCTGCGCGACCAGGCGGAGCAGCACCAGCAGCTCCTGGTGCAGCAAGTCGAGCAGCTCCCCAGCCTGCGCAAGCAGCTCCGGAAGAAGCGCAGGACGGAGGACGGCCAGGCGGCCTCAGGCGAAGCCGCCAAGAAGGAGCCCGGTGAGCAGCCAGCGTCGGAGCCAGGAGCAGCGGCCGCGGAACCAGCGGCTGCCCCAGACGCCGAGGCAGCCCAGAGGAGGAAGCAGGTGCTGCTGGACTACCAGGCGAAGGTCAAGGCTGAGCGCGCCGTCGCTGTCGCCAAGGGGGGCGGCAAGGGCAAGCCAGGCACTGCGGGGGCTGCTGCGGCTCCTGCTGGCGCTCCTGCTGCTGGGACGAGTGCAGGCGCAGGCAAGAGTGGTGCAGCTGCCAGCCAGGATAGACCGTCGCACCTTTGACGATCTACGTCCTGGCGTGAGGCCAGCGTCAGGCCCGGCTGGCGATCGCCAGCTCTTCTTTGCGAATGTGGAGAAGTGGGGCCCACAGGCCCACAAGTACGTGAACGAGTATCAGGAGCGACACCCACGGGTAAGTGTGATGGGCATCTGCGAGACCCATGCCCGACAAGCAGAAGAAGGTCACGGTCGACCTCGATCGGGACGGCTGGAAGACCACGGCCACGGCAGCGCGGCCGTCTGGGCTGAGTGAGACGGGGTGCTGTGGTGGAGAGATGATAATAGCGAGGCGGCATCTGGAGACGACCTCGTTGGATCATGTGCGAGTGGCAGCACAGCAGCGAGGCAGAGACGATCCCTTCCGCGGGTTCGTGGCGACCACCATCCACGCGAAGGCGGGCAATGTGGTCTACGTGACGGCGTACATGGCGCCCCAGTGGGGGAAGGGGTCCCCGAACCCCCAGAAGTTGGCGAGCCTGGCGGCCTTCCTGAAGGCCGTGGACGACCCGTGGATCGTGGCGGCGGACTGGAACCTGGACCCAGAGCGGCTGCTGAAGAGCGAGTTCCCGCAGAAGGTCGGCGGGGTGGTGAAGGCGCCGCAGGGGACGAAGGTAACGTGCGCCAAAGGGGAGCAGGGGTCTCTGCTGGACTACTGCTTGGTGCGCAAGGACTTTGCGGACCAGGTGATGGTAGAGGCGGAGCTGGAGGTGCCTTGGAAGGTGCACTGCGCGCTGTTCATCACACTCAAGGGCTCCTACCAAGAATGGTGGGTGAGGGCGCTCGTGGTGCCCAGGGCGCTGCCGCGGACGCAGAGGCCGAGGAAGAGCACGGACCCCAACAGCAAGACGAGCAAGATGAAGCAGAAGAAGCTGCAGGAGAGGAAGTCGAGACTCCCCCCGGAGGAGCAGGAGGCCTTCGCGAAGCTGTACGAGGAGGATGAGGTCTGCCAGGAGCCCAAGGCGCCCTTCCAGGTGCCACTGGAGTGCTGGAGGCAGGCGGAAGAGCAGCTGGTGCAGACAGGATTTCCAGGTCACCAGCAAGCCCAACCAGCCCATCCAGTCCACCCGCGAAGCGACGCCCAGAACAGACGAGACGGCAACGTGCTCCGGCAGAGCGTTGCCGGAGCACGTTGGGCAACGTGCTCCGGCAGGGCGTTTCCGGAGCACGCTGGGCGAGGGCCCGTTGTGGGCACGTACACGGGCCCGGTGCAGCAGCTGGACGACCACGTCGCCTACCAGGGCCGCGAGGAGCAGGAGAAGGACCTCTCGCATAGGTACGGCAACTGGGTGAGCAAGCTGGAGCTCGCACTGCTGGCCGCCCACGAGGTGGAGGAGTCGGAGAAGGCGCGCTACCTGGGGCGCGGGAGGGGCTTCGACCTGAAGTGGGTGAAAGCGAAGGTCACGCCAGGCAGGGCACACATGAAGTGCCACAAGTCTGACGCCATGTGCTATGCGCTTACGCTGATGCAGAGGTACCAGACGCTCGCGCGTGGCAGGCGCGATGAGGCTCAGCGAGGCCGCGTGAGCTGCAAGCTCAAGAGGATCGCCAGGGAGACGCTGGACCAGGGCATGGCAGACTTTTTCGGCAGCGCGCGCTTCATGGTCTGGCAGAAGATGATGGCCAAGGTCGAGACCCTCTCGGCGGCGCACCGACAGAAGTTGCTGGAGCTGACGGGCGCGCTGGCGGCGGCAGGGCAGGCGCGCGCGATGGGGGAAGCACGAAGAGCCTACACCGAGTGGGTGAAGGAGATGTGGAGCGACAAGATGGGGGTGCTGCACAAGCACGTGAAAGACGAGCCGACCATCATCAACGAGATCTGCATGGGCACCTCCACCACGGCGGACCCTGCGGCGATCATGAATGACCTGGCGTCCAAATGGAGAGGGTTGTGGCAAGACCCGAAGGTGAGCTTGGAGGACATCCAGGGGCAGCTGCGAAGGACCCTGGAGGTAGCGAAGGAGGAGGACTACCCGCCAGTGGAGCCGGAAGAGTTCGACAGGGCGCTGAACTCCATAAACGGCAGGAAAGCGATGGGCGTGGACGTGCTGAGCTCGACGGAGGTGCAGAGGCTTCCGCACGAAGCGCGCGAGGAGCTGAGGCAGCTGATGAACGATGCCGAGGCCCAGGGCGTCTGGCCTCGCCAGTGCATGGCGGTGGTGGCGGCATCGGTTCCGAAGCCTGCTGGGGGCGACAGGGTGCTGGGCATGATTGCCCTGATGCCCAAGATATGGAGCAAAGCTCGAGGCGGTATCGTGGACAACTGGAAAGAGCAGCTCGGGGCATTCTGGGACGGCGCCCTGCGAGGGTGCTCTGCGCTCAGGGCTGCGCTGTACCGTGCCCTGCTCGACGAGGTGGGCAGGGAGATGCAGCTGGCGTCGGCCACTCTCCTCCTCGACCTCCAGACCTTCTACGACACGATCAGCCTGGCGCTGCTCATGAAGCTGGCGGTGCAGGTGAAGTACCCTGCCATCGTCGTGGCCATGGAGGTGGAGCTCTTCTTGGGCCCTCGCATCCTGAAGGACCAGCGCCACGGCATCAGCGAGCTGGTCTGGCCGACGCGCTCGGTGGTGGCGGGGTCCGCGAGGGGGGTATCCCTGGCCAAGGTGTTCATCCACGGGGTGCTGGAAAAGGCCCACCAGGTGGCCCCGCAGGCGTCCCTCTGGACATCCGTGGACGACACGATGGCCCGGTGCGAGGGATCTCGTCAGATGGTGAAGCAGGAGATGAAGCAGGTGGCGACCCAGTTCGTGGAGGGCTTCGTCGAGGAGCGAGGCCTGATCATCTCGAACAAGACCAAGCTGCTGGCGTCGGACACGCAGCTGGGCCGAGAGCTACAGGCGGAACTGGAGTCGCCTGCTCTGCCACTGCAGTTGGCGCTGGACGCCACTGACCTGGGCGGCGACGCGGCAGCTGGGCGGAGGCGCTGCTGCAAGAGGCAGCGCAAGAGGCTGCTGGCGGCCGGCAGGCGCGCTAGCCGCATCACGAGAATGAGGAGGAGCGCGGCTCTCGCCAAGGAGGCGAGGGGGCTGTGGAGCACGGGGGCTTCTCCACAGGCCACCTACGGCCACCAGCTCCAGGGCCTGGCGCCGTCGAGCGTCAGGAAGCTGAGGCAGCAGGCGGGCGCGGCAGTTGGAGGCAAAGCTGGCGGACGCTGCCTCACCACGGTCCTGGCGGCGGGGCTTGAGGAGGACCCAGCCATCAAGCTGCGCATCCAGTTGGTAAACTCGTGGCTGGAGCTCTGGGAGACGGCTCCTGAGGTCCATGCGAGGATCCATAGAGTCTGGCCTGCCATCCGCGGCACGCTCCTGAGCGCCGGCGCAGCCCGGCGCTGGCGGCGCGTGCGTGGCCCTGTCGGCGCGCTCGTGGCAACGCTCATGGACGTGGGCTGGGATCCACTCACTGCTGGCACGTGGAGCAGGCCAGAGGTGGACGGCACGATCACGGAGTGGCACCTGGTGGAGTCGAGCTCGGAGGCCTGTGGGATCTTCATCGATCGGCAGCCCATCCTGCACGACCTCCGCGAGGACATCATGCGCCAGCTGTGGAAGCAGGCGGCGGCCCACGAGGACGGCGGCAACTTGGGGAGCGGCGCGGACATGCTGCATGCGAGGCGCGAGCTCGACCGATATGCTCGAAGAGGCATGTGGGCGGAGTGGAGTCGCACGATGGCAGTGATAAGCGGCGGGCAGTGGAGCCGCGCCAGGAAGCGAGAGCGCGGCTATGCCGTCAGCGCCACCTGCCCGAGACGCGGGCTGGAGGGATCTGGAAGTGCACGGAGAACATCAGCGAGGGCAGTGAGTTCGCCAAGTCGGAGCACCTGGTGGCGAGGGCGCTGGCCAGTGTAGAGAGTGAGCCCTCGGTCTGGCTGCGAGGCCTAGTGCCGAACCACCTCACCACCCCCAGGTTCGATGAAGAGCGATTGGCTCAGGAAACCTTGTTTTTTGGGGTAGGTGAGCTGGGTGACTATCGGAGGGACGGGGTTTTGACGCTGTTTGGGGACGGGTCGGGTGGGAAGCACTCGGACGATCAGCGTCGCCGTAGGTGTGGAGCGGCTGTCGCTGCCCTGGCCTGGCGTGAAGATAGCTGGTGCCTGGGGGCGATGATAGCCGCGCCGCTCCCTGGCTGCCGACAGTCTGTGCCCCGATCGGAGACGCTGGCCTTGGCGATGGCCCTTGAGCAGACTACGGGATCGGTGCATTTCGTGACGGACCATCAGGGTCTTTTAAAAGCCTGGCCCCGGAGAAGGCGCAAGGCCACCAGGGGGCCCAACGAGGATCTCTGGGCGAGAATTCGCGCGGCGGCCGAAGGCCGCGAGGTCTCTCTGGAATGGGTCCCCTCTCACGCTGAAGAGGAGGACGTGGGCCGTCTGGTCACAGACAGGGACCTCTTCCTTGCTGTGGGCAATGCCACGGCCGACCATGGGGCGGGGGAGGCGGCGGAGCGGGTTTGGGAGGGATTCGTCATGCATGCTGCTCCCCACGCTGACAGCTGGGATGCTGTTGCCGCTCTTGTCAGACGTCGAGCGTCCAAGGCCTTACAACTTGCCCCGGACTGCGACACGACCCGGGCCGAGCGCGAAGATATCGCGCCTCGTGGGGCCCGCGAGAGCGGCGTGAAGATAGCTCTCCGCGAAACGGGCCACCAGATGGCCCAGGACGGCGCTAAATGGAGATGCGAGGTGTGCAACCAGCGAGTGCATGCCTCGAGCTTGCTGGAGTTCTGCAGCACTGCGTGCGTACCTCCGCCAGCCCCGCCTGTCCCACCCCCCCCCCGTCCTGAACAGGGCCTCCAGGGCTGTGGGCGAGGGTGTTTTAAGGGGCCTGGGCGGGAGGGAGCTGCACAGCACTCACAGACTTGGAGAGTGGCCCAAGTATTGCATGGTGTTCTGCCACGAATGCGGTAGGTATGCGACGGAAGATTTCAGACATCTCGAGGCCAGATGCCTTGGGAGATCACGGGAAGGAGCCGAGAATTTA
This sequence comes from Prorocentrum cordatum, assembly GCA_963575745.1. Taxonomy (NCBI): domain Eukaryota; class Dinophyceae; order Prorocentrales; family Prorocentraceae; genus Prorocentrum; species Prorocentrum cordatum. The sequence continues at coordinate 45,280 of CAUYUJ010002201.1, read as the reverse complement.
GCTCGCATCAGGCGAGACCAGTACCCACGCCGCGAGGGCCCTCCTAAATCGGTCCTCGTGGCGTTGCATGCGCGCGTTTGTGCTGAAGCGGTCGCCAAAGCGACTGTGGCGGGGGACCCTGGGGCCCGAGGACCTGCCCCATCGGCTGTGGCTTCGTCGAGAGCTCAGGACGGTGCTCCCACGGCGTTTCCTGGCGACTCCTCCCAGCCTGTGGCAAGGCCCCTCGACCCAGAGGACGAGGCAGCAGAGTGGTTTTTCGGCGGCGCGGACGAGGACGATCCGTGCCCGCCAAGTTTGGCGTGAGATGCGCCTGAGAATTCCTTGCGTGCCAGCGTGATCCGGCAGAACGTTTCCGGAGCACGCAGGATGAATCTGAAGACGGCTCTCTCGGCACCAGGGTCTTGGCGTTGGTTTCGACTTTCCCCTTGGTGCTGCGATGCCGAGCTGCGAGCTGTGCCGCGTGGACGGCCACACTGCGTAATCCTTACAGCGTAATCCTCCTCCTCCTCCTCCTGCTCCTCCTCCTCCTCCTCCTCCTCCTCCTCCTCCTCCTCCTCCTCTTCCTCCGCCTCCTCCTCGTCCTCGTCCTCCACCTCCTTCCCCCCTTCCCCCCTCCAACTTATGGTGGTGGTGGAGGAAAACGAGCCCATCACCAGTCGCTACCAGCCCCACGACGAGGGGAGGTGGGGAACGCCCCCCGAAGATCGAGCCCCCAGGCGGTGAGTATGGATAGCAGCACTCGTCGCCTGGGCGCGGTCGCGGTGCGGTGCCCTCGATCTGGGGCTTGCGCGAGCGCACCCAGCTTACCTTTCACCTCTCGCCCTCTTCCCCTCCGCCCCCCCCCTCCGCACCCCCCCCCCCGTGCGTTCCCCCTCCACCCTCGCTCCCCCTCCTCCCCCTCTCGACCCGCCCCCCCTCCGCCCCCCCCCCCCTCCCCCCTGCCCCCCCTGGCCACTGTCTCCTCCGCCCGTCCTCCCCTCCTCACCCGCTTCCCCTCGCCCTCGTCCTGCAGTTGCGGATGAGAGTGAGGGGCGGGCGCGGGGTGGGTCGCGGGTGGGCCGCGGGTAGGTCGCCGGGTGGGTCGCGGGTGGGTCGCGGGGTGGGTCGCGGGTGGGTCGCGGGGTGGGTCGCGGGCAGGGACGACAACAGCATACAACCAACAACAGACAACATACAACAAACAACAAGCAAGAAACAACAAACAACAACCAATAACCAACAGCCAACAGCCAACAATAAACAACACATATCAACCAACAACAACAACAAACAACAACCAACAGTCAACAACCAACAGACAACAACCAACAGACAACAAGACACCGCAACCATCAACATACAACAAACAACAAGCACAACAACAACACCACCACAACCCACAACAACAACAATCATGTTACCTCATGCGCGATGCTTCCACACGAAGCATGCAACCATCATGATAACCATCCCCATCATGGGGTATGTGCGGGGTCCGTTATTCCCTATCCCAGATATCCCGCCCAATGGGGTCTTGCAAACACCACCTCCGAGGAATTTCAACATATCCCACCTCGGAAACGCATGCCCGCGCCTTGCTGCGCCGATGTGAGACCGCCAGTGGCGCCCCAGCCAAGGGTGAAGCACAAGGAAGTATCGAGCGACAGAATTACCTTGGTGGGGGTGGAGGCTGTCGGCGGTGAGGCAAGGACCTGGCCGTGAATAGGAAGGGAGGAAGTCTCGAGCAGGGCCGCTGTTGTTGTTGGGAGAGGCGCCAGTGCTAAAAAGAGTTGGGCGCTAGTCCACCGTAAAGCAAAACGAAGTCTCGAGCGGGAACGCTGGTTTGTTGGGACAGCGGTTGTCGGCGGCGAGGAGGAACACCGCCTGGAGTAAGAAGGGAGGAAGTCTTGAGCGGGAGCCGTGATTTTGTCGGGACGGGGGCTGTCGGCGGCGAGGAACAGCACCGTCCTGAGGAAAGGGAGGAAGCCTCGAGCGGGAGCGTTGTTCTTGCTGGGAGCGGCGCCACTTCAAAAGAGAGCAGGGCGCCAGTCCAGCGTAAAACGGGAGGAAGTCTCGGGCGGGAGCGCTGGTTGTGTCGGGGCGGCGGCTTTCGGCGGCGACGGGGAGCACCGCCTTGAGCAAGAAAGGGAGGACGTCTCGAGCGTGAGCGTTGTTGTTGCTGGGGGCGGCGCCGATGAGAGAAAGAGTAGCGCGCCAGTCCACGGTAGAACGGGAGGAAGTCTCGGGCGGGAGCGCTGGTTTTATTGGGACGGCGGTTGTCATCGGCGAGCAGGAGAGGAGCACCAGCCCTGAGCAAGAAGGAGGTCTCGAGCGGGAGCCGTGGCTTTGTTGGGACGGGGGCTGGGGCTGTCGGCGGCGAGGGACAGCACCGCCCAGACGGCCTGATCGAGCGGGCGGGTCACTGAAGCGTCAATCCAACATCAATCGCAAGTAGGTTTCGAGCGGTCGCGCGATTCCCAAGTAAACCGTCAGGAAATCCAGAGTGAGAGTGTGACCCCTGAGTCTCGGGGGCACGGCGTCGTCTGAGTAAATTGCAAGAACATACCCATCGAGAGCGCTATTCCTGCATAAGCTCTGACGACATCCTGCGCGAGAGCGCGACTTCGAAATAGATCGTGAGGACGTATCAGGCGAGAGCCGTCGTTGTTGTTGTTGTTGGTGGTGGTGGTGTAAGTCGGGGGCCAGGGGCGCAATCTGAGGAGGAAGACATTCCCTTGCAAAGGAAAGGCGCGAGCACCAGGAGGATCATGTTCATTGGAAAACACACGGTGCACCGAGGGGGGGATCAATCATCTAACTATTCTTTGGACTTGAGAACCCAACTACAAGAATCTGGGTCACGCAATTCCATTGCAGCCACGCGCCCAGGGACAACAAAATACCGCGCGGCCCCCTCAACCAGACGTATAATGCAGGATCGTGTCGTGACGACCCTGGCGTTGGTTTCTGACAACGCGTCGACCGTTTGACCCTGAAAGATCGGCGGCTTTCCGATTGCCCGATCCTTCCATGCAGGCCGATTCTGGGCCACTGGCGGCGTTCCCCTTTGAACGCCAGCGGCGGGGTCGCCGCCCGGCGACACGACGCGAACCTACCGCATCGGCCCTCCTGCCTGGCTCGAGAGCCGATCCCTCGGAGGGCTCTCGGGAGCTGTCTCCCGGCCCTCGGGCGCCGCCAGCGGCCCCTGGCCGGGACCGGGGCTCGCGCGTCGAACTTCAAGGATCGAGGTTTGGCGGCCTCCTCCTCCTCCTCCGCCTCCTCCTCCTCCTCCTCCTCCCCCTCCTCCTTCTCCCCCTCCTCCTCCTCCTCCTCCTCCCTCGCGACCACGGCATCCGTCAGGCGCTCCACTCTCCACGCCTCAGCTCCACTCATCCCGTGTGGGGCCACAATGCCGCGGTTCCACACGCAGGTGTTCTCGCGATTGCACTGCTATCTCTTAACGCTCGAAAGACGGCATCGTCCAAAGTTCTGGCGATGGTGTGGGTATGGTCCAGCCTTGGATAACAGCTTCTGTACACAAAAAACCAACATGATTCTAAGGACCGGTTGTGGTCAACATATCGCTCATCACGTTTTCAGCAAGAAAACAGCTGTTCCAATGTCGCGAGCTGCGCCAAAACACATAATGGCAGCGCAACTGTTAGGGGCACAAACAATGGCATCAGCATAAGAACTTCGAGGTCCGCGCTGGTTTGTCGGTTCGGCGATGGGCCCCCCTCCCCGGCGCGCAGAGCGCGCCAAGGGCGGCGCCGGAGGCGCTGCCAGGGGGGGCCCAGCGCCGATCCCAAGAAATCCGAACGGAGCTCCAAAAGTTTATGCTCATGCCGTGTTGTCTCTTCGTTTCAAAAGTAAAGCGCCCACTGTCGGGCCGCCGAAATCAGGAATGCAAAGAAATAGGGAACGAAGCCTCTTATTGGCCCGCCCCCAAAAAAACGCATTCGTGCACAAGGAGGACTGGAGGAGCAGCCATGAAAGGACCTGAGGAACATCGGGCCCCCTTCCGAACCCCACGTGCTGCGAGGCGGATTTTTTTCCATATCCACCGCCTGGGAACCGACGTCCTGGTGCCCCAGCGGGCGGTGGATACGGATATAGCTCGGCCCAAAGGGGCTCGAATATGTCCACATCCACCGCCTGCCGAGGCTCCGAAAACTGACCCTCCAGGCTCCCCGCTGCAGCGCCTTGGCCGTGAGGCATCTCCTCCTCCTCCTCCTCCTCCTCCTCATCTTCTTCTCTTCTTATTATTATTAGTATTACTATTATGATTAGTTCTTCTTCTTATTATTATTATTAATTCTTATTATATATCTTATGATTCGTCTTCTCGTCTTCTTCTTCTGCTCTTCCCTCTGCGCCTCCGTCCTCCTCCTCCTCCTCCTCCACCTCCTCCTCCTCCTCCTCCCACCGCCTCCTCCTCCTCCTCCTCCTCCTCCTCCTCCTCCTCCTCTCCTCCTCCTCCTCCTCCTCCTCCTCCCCCCCCTCCTCCGCCTCCTCCTCCTCCTCCTCCTGCCCCCCCCCTCCTCCTCCTCCTCCTCCTCCTCCTCCGCCTCCTCCTCCTCATCCTCCTCCCCTCTCCTCCTCCTCCCCTCCTCCTCCACTCCTCCACTTACCTCCTCCTCCTCCTCACTCCTCCTCCATCGCTCCCTACCTACTCCTCTCCTCCTCCTCCTCCTGCCTCCTCCTCCTCCCCCCCCCTCCTCCGCCATCCTCCTCCTCCTCCTCCGCCTCCTCCTCCTCCTCCTCCCCTTTCCTCCTCCTCCTCCTCCTCCTCCTCCTCCTCCTCCTCCAACCTCCTCCTCCTCCTCCTCCTCCCTCCTCCTCCTCCTCCTCCACCCTCCTCCCTGCCCTCCTCCTCCCTCGTGCCCGCCGCGGCTCCTGGGCAGCAGGTCGTCGATCGCGGCGGCCAGGGCCGCCGCGGCCTCCGCCGCGAGCGGCGTGTGCAGCGCGCCGCCCGCCTCGATCGCCTTCGCCTGCCAGAGGGCGCTGCTGCGCGCCACCCAGGTATGTACACGGACGCCCTCCGACGAACTTTGCACCTCCTCCTCCTCCTCCTCCTCGGCGCTCCTTCCTCCTCCTACCTCCTCCTCCTCTCGGCTCCTCCTACTCCTCCTCCTCCTCCTCCTGGCCACCTCCTCCTCCTCGGCCTCCTCCTCCTCCTCCCTGCCTCCTCCTTGTTCTCCTCTTCCTCCTCCTCCGCCTCCTCCTCCTCCTCCTTCTCCTCCGCCTCCTCCTTCTCCTCCGCCTCCTCCTCCTAAGGAACGATAATAAGGAAAGAAGCCCCTTTGTCCCAAGTCAATATCAGAGGTCCGAAGGAACACCAGGGGGGCTCGCCGCCAAGAAGGTGGCGGAACGCATGCAACCCAAAGGAACGACCGAGCCCCTTTCGAAAAGTAAATGTTCCTTATTCAAGCCGGACCCTTTAGACGGACACTCTCCGAGGGACTTTGCACCTCCTCCTCCTCCTCCTCCTCGCCCTCCTCCTCCTCCTACTCCTCCTCCTCCCGCTCCTCCTCCTCCTCCTCCTCCTCCTCCGCCTCCTCCTACTCCTCCTCTTTCGCCTCTTCCTCCTCCTCTCTACCGTCTACCTTCAGGGAGGGGACGGTACCGACCCCGGCGTTGATTCCTGACACCGCGGGGATTGTTCTGACTCGAACGATCGGCCGTTCCGCGAATCCGGTCAACGGCGGGCCGCGACTCTGGCCCACGGGCGGCGCGCCACCTCAAACGCGCGCGCCGGGGGGTCACCGCCGGCCGGCACGACGCGAACCTGCCGTACCTTCAGGGACGGGGCGGTGCAGAAGGTCGCTGGCTCCCAGCGGGGATCCATACACCGCCACCCTCCCCTGAGGCCCAGGAGCAAGGCAGTGGTTGGTGCCTGTGTCTATGTTTTCTCGTGGCGGATGCTGGGAGGGGGGGACCGCCGGGTACCGTGGCCGCTGCTCCCTGGACCCAGGCGTCCAGCGTCTCGCGAACGAGACAGGCCCGCCGCGCGGGCGCGTCCCGTCTTCGAACCACGCGCCGCGGAGCAGTCTTCCGGTCGTGCGCGCGATTAGCACACAAGGCTCCCGCTTCCGGCGACGAGACAGCCCTCCTGCAGGGACCACCGGATCTCGAACAAAAGCACTGGAGAAACCACACGATACCGGCACCGCTACTCCCCAGACCTCTCCCAGGGTGCGTTCTGACCCGAATTTCCAGGCGAATCAAGCGGTGACGACGAGTGCCTCCCAAACGAAAGCGAGGCAAGGATAGCGGTATCGATACCTCTTCCCCCTCTGAAGAAATGGTCCTGGCCCAGGAGGTGTCCCCAGCTTTCCGCGCCACTTTGGGGCCTCTGGGGCCCTCTGAGCCCACACCGCCCCGTCGACCTCACATTTCACCCTGCCCCAGCTGCCCTCAAGGCGCTCAGCTTTCGGAAGCCTCCGCCGTTCCCCTCCGACCCAGTCTTCGGTCCCAAGCCCAAGCAGCAGGATTGGGATCAGGTTTTAGACATGGCTCAGGAAGGTTTGCGCGCGGTTGAGAGAGCCTCGTGAGGGTGCTCTGTCACTGAGGGCCGAAGTAAAAACGATGAAGGGCTACTAGCAAGCCCGACTGAGAGGCCATTGAGATGGACTGGTCCAGATTGCGGTCAAAACGTATAGTAAGGACGCGAGGTGAGGACGCAAGACCCTTGGAGGCCGAAGTTGAGATTTTTGGGCGGCGGGCGACCAGAGATAATGGCAAGGACGAGCCTCAGAGGCAAGGACACAAGGGTACCCTAGATGAAGGCGCGCGTCGTTACTAGACGCGTTGACTGTGAGCTCAGGGCTGAGTCAAATGAGGCTAGATTATACGGGTGGTGCAAAATCAGCGGAGGTTCCGCAACATTGGGCCGATCTCCGACCACGGACATCATACAGCTGCTGCTGCATCGAACCTCTCCCAGGAGTTGCACCCGAAGGGGTGCTCTGGATTGAGCAGGGACCGACCGCCCCGGAATTCATATAGACCTACCACGAAATATTCCTAGAACCCAGAAGTGTTCTTAGACCGAAACAATGTTCGCAGAACGTAAGCCCGATGTGTTCAAACAATACAGTCCCAGCCAGCCAGACATGTTCGAAGAGCATTTCGTGCAAACCACAAAAGGTTCTTAGAACATTGTTTGGTGAGCCTATAGGCGAGCCGGGACGCTTCGCCACTGCTTGACTGGAGGCCGTGGAATCCTCCCTGGAAATCCTGGGTGCCCCTCGGGCCAGGGGCACTTCTGGCAGCCCTCCTTCTCCTCCTCTTCCTCCTCCTCCTCCTCATCATCATCAGCAGCATCATCAGCAGCAGCATCAGCATCATCATAATCATCATCAGCAGCATCATCATCACCACCATCATCATCATCAGCAGCATCATCAGCATCATCATCAGCCGCAGCATCATCAGCGGCATTAGCATCATCA
>CAUYUJ010002201.1:22500-37747 GCA_963575745.1 Prorocentrum cordatum | reverse complement strand
CCCCGACTTGTACATCCACATCCTCGCAGCAGGGGGGCCCAGGGAGACACCAGTACGTCGACACGAACTCCAGGATCCCCCGGATGTTTCCGCACATCCTGGATGTTCCTCTTCCCCCTCCATTCCCCATACGGTGGGGGCGTTGGATAAGGAACCCTTGGATAAGGAATCCAGGGTCTGGGAGCCCGCGGAATTCAAATCGTGAACTTGCCATGGATATCGCCGGCGCCCTCATCAGAGAAGGAACGCTCCAGGGTCTGAAGCCTCCTGGACACCTTCCTTAACGAACGCCCCCACCGTGTTTTGAACTATTCTCCTGGGAATCATCGTTTACTTGTGCTCGTGCTTTTTATCCAGCAGTGGCTGCCTCTGTGGGAGACCCCACCCGCTCGAAACAAACGCCCAAAAACCGCCAAGATCTACTCCACCGGGAGTGGGAGGAGGGGGGGGGGTTGGTGGGGGGGGGGGGGGGGCCGCGCCGCTCGATAAAACAGTGAATAAAACAACGAGCACTATCCTGAACTGTCCTCCTGGGAATCAGCGCTCGCTCGTGCTCGTGCCCTGTATTTGTTTCCCCTCCCGAGACGCCTCTGCCTCGCCATGGCCTGGTCCAGGAAGCCCTCGGAGAACGGGTCGAGGCCCTCCGGCCGCCAGCGCCGGAGCCTGCGCCAGGGCTGGACCTGAACGCTGTTTTACTCCTCCTCCTCCCTCCTCCTTCTCCTCCTGCTCCCCCCTCCTCCTCCCTCCTCCTTCTCCCATCCTCCTCCCCCCTCACCCTCCTAGCTCCTCGCATCTCCCTCCTGCTCCTCCTCGCTTCTCCTCGCTGCTCCGCCAATCCTAGTCCTCCTCCTCCTCCTCCTCCTCCTCCTCCTCCTCCTCCTCCTCCTCCCTCTCCTCCTCCTCCTCCTCCTCGTCCTCCTCCTCCTTCTCCCGTTTTGTTTCGTTTTGTTTCTCGTTTCGCTCGGCCTGTTTTCCTGTATCTCCCTCCCAAGACGAAAAACAAAGCACAGCCGAAGTCCAGCAAAACAGCGTTGAAGGTCCAGCCCTAGCCTGTACTCCTGGGACTGCTGGCTCTTCTTCTCGGTCAGCTGCCCCCTCAGGGCGGCGTGCAGCCACTCCATCTCCACGTTGTGGTTCCTGGGGAAGCAAGAGAAGATACCGATACCGCTAAGTCGGGCATGTTCTCCTACTGTGTGGGATTAGACAAAAAATACCAAACAATGCTCAAACATAGCCAAACATGTTAAATGAAAAGGTCCCCTGGCAATTTTTCACTATTTCGGAATGTTCCTCCTGTAGAGGTCGTCGTCGTCGTCGTCGTCGTCGACGTCGTCGTCGTCGTCGTCGCCCTCCCCTCAGGCGCGCCAGCCAAAGCGAAACCAAAGCGAAATCGAGCAACGTCGTAGCTGAGTCGAAAAAGGAAAGCAAATTGAGCAACGTCGTAGCTGAGTCGAAGGGAAGCCCCTTCCCTTTGATCCCTTCCCCGCCGGGGGGGGGGGGGGGGGTCCCGGGGGGGGGGGGGGGGGGGCGGATACGCATCCCCCCGGGATGTCCCGGGACCTAGAAAAGCCCCCAGACTGGCCAAGAGTGCCCCAAGAGGCTTCCAAGACGGCTCCAGAGGGCCCCGAATCGCCGAACCATCGGTCGAAGACGCCAAAGTAGCCTCCAGACGGCCCAAGAGATTGCCAAGACGCTCCAAGAAGTCTCCAAGAGAACTCCCAAGAGGGCACGAAGAGGGAAAAATCAATGATTCCCTTAAAGTTTTTGACAGATTTTGGCGTTCTCGCCGTTTCAACTTGCCGACGCTCCAAGACGGCCCCAGATGCCCCCAAGATTGCCCCAAGATAGCCCAAGAGGCCTCAAAAGAGCCCCAAAATGACCCAAGAGAGCCTCAAGACCGCCCAAGATGCCTCCAAGATGGCCCCAGAGGCTCCCCAAACGGCTCCAACAGGGTGCCCAGACGGGGGGGCCGACGAGCCCTCGGCGACAGAGGCTCCCAAAAAGCCCCAAGATGCCCCCAAGAGGCCACCACGAGACCCTCAAGAGGCCCCCAAGAAGCCCCAAGAGGCCCCCCCCGCCACATTAGAGAACGCATGGGTCGCCCTCCAGGGTCGGCGGCACCGGCCGTAAGGCCGTCGCAATAAATGAAAAGGTCCCCTGGCCATTTTTTACTATTTCGGAATATTCCTCCTGTAGAGGGACATACCCGGCTTAACGATGCCGCTGCTCCCCGGACATCTGCCAGGGCGCCTTCTGATCCAAGCGTCGAGGAGAATCCAGCCGTGGCGACGAGGGCTTCCCAGGACGAGCAGCGGCGTCGGTACCTTTTCTTATGCTCTGAGCTCCGATTGTTGGCCCAGATCAGCTGCTCGGGGGTGAAGCCGTCGGCCGCCGCCGTGGTGACGTCGGCCCCGCGCTCGACGAGCCACTGCAGGCACCAGGCGGTCCCGTAGCGCACCGCGTAGTAGGCCGGCGTCTCCCCGTTCACGGTCTGCGCACTGAGCTCTCCTGGGGGGCACCGATCGACTCAATGCAATTTCTGCCAAGTGCTCTGAATGGCAAAGTGATGCAATTCAAACAAGCGCGGGTAAACGGCGGGAGGTCGCCAAATGCCTCGTCATCTACTTCGTGACGCGCATGAGTGGATTAACGGGATTCCCACTGTCCCTATCTACTATCTTGCGAAACAACAGCCGATGGATCGGCGATAGGCCCCCGATAGCGAAGCCGCACGCTCCTGGTCGAAGGGCTATCGGCGACCAAGGCGCGATCGGGGTCGACGAATTCCTCCCTGAGCCTGTCATCCCCTGGCGTTGCCCCCGATCTAGGGAAACGAAGAATGACATAAAACATAAAAGCTCGGAGGTCCGCGCGGATTTCTCGGATCCGCGCGGGAGCGCGCGGAGCGCGCCAGGGGCGGCGCCGTAGGCGCCGCCAGGGGGTTCCAGCGCCGATCCGAGAAATCCGCGCGGACCTCCGAGTCTTTAAGTCATATCATTCTTCGTTCCCCTACTATCACCCACCAGCGTTGCCCCTGATCTCCCTCGGAGCAGGACTGCAGCATGGCCATGTCCCCGAACATGCATGATGGGCCCAGTTTCCACCACCACCACCATATGTATGAGAGGGAGGAGGAGGAGGAGGAGTAAGAGGAGGAGGAAGAGGAGGAGAAGGAGAAGGAGGAGGACGACCTCCTCATCCTCCGTTCTCCCCCGTCCTACACACGGTAGCGGTGTTGGAAACTTTGCCCATCGATGCAGGCGACGTGCGCGGGGCCCCGGCCGAGCTGGTTGGTGAGTCCATCGAGCAGGCCGCGGGAGCACGCGTAGCGGTAGTCCTCGGGGCCTGCGCTGACGCCGCTGGACGGGTGCGCGACGGTTGGATGCTCGGTCGGGGGACATTCCCGGGTCCGTGGGGAAGCTTTCTTGTGCTTGCAGGCTCCTGAGGCACACCTCACGAGTCTGTTCGACTCTACTTCGACTCTGGCTCGACTCCAGTTCGACTCCAACCCGACTGAGGTTCGGCCCGAGGCGACGGATGTGCGACGCAGCATCGACGCAAGAGTGCGAGTGGCATCGACGCAGCATCCGACGCAGCGGAGCCGCTCATAGGGGAACGAAGAATGACATAAACATCAAAACTCGGAGGTCCGCGCGGTCTTCTCGGATCTGCGCTGGACCCCCCTGGCGGCGCCTCTGGCGCCGCCCCTGGCGCGCTCCGCGCGCCCGGGAGGGGGTCCAGCGCCGATCCGAAACATCCGCGCGAACCTCAGAGGTTTTATGTTATGCCATTGTTCGTTCCCCTAGCTCACGCCACTCTTGCGTCGATGCTGCGTCGGACATCTGTTGCCTCGAGTCGACCCTGAGTCGAGCTGGCGTCGAGCTGGGGTCGAAGTATAGAGTCGAACAGAGTTGTCAGGTGGGCCTCAGGAGTCAGAAAGCAGAGAAAAGCTTCTCCACGGACCTCTCCTGGGGTGCGTCCTGACCAGGATTCCGACGAGAAGCCAGTGGTGACGAGAGAAGTGTAGCGGCATCGGTAGCTTTCCTCCTCTGACGGGAGTGTAGGCCTCCTACATGGGGTCGGAGTAAATGGGGTCGGAGGGTCGCGCCGCATCGGCGATGCATCGGCGATGCATCGCGATGCACCTGCGACGCATCGGCGATGCACGGGTGATGTCGGCATGAAGAAAATCTTGCTCTACATCGAGCCACATCGCCGATGCATCGGCGATGCGGCGCGATCCTCCGACACCACCTACTCTGACCCCATCATGGGAGAACTGGAAGGAAGGTCCCCAAACGTAATTTACAACCAACAGCGGCCGCTGTTGAGCAGGGAGCGTTTGGCCTCAAATGGACAACCTCCGCGGCGATACCGACAGCGAGTCCTGTCCAGAATGGGCAGGAACTGCTGTCGGTCTGTGTCCCCAGTCTTTCCCTACGCACCCCGAGATCGTACCGAAGGAAGGTCCCCGACACGAACATCCGGCGATGGGGTGCCTGACCCACCCGGGCAGGTCGTACTCCGTGAGACCCCGGTGGCCGGGGCGGTTCTCGGCCATGCCCCGGGCATGGCCCCCGTAGCGGGCGTCCCACGTCTCGCCGGCAAGGGACTGGGGCTCGCGCGCGGGCTTTCTCGGTCGGCGGCGTCTCGGATCCGAGCTGCGGGCGGGCCACGCTGGGGCGCAGGGAAGAAAGCGACCGCGCGCGGCCAAGGGGCCCGCAGAGCGCCAAGCTCTTCGCGATCGTGGCGGAGCAGGCCCGCCGCAGAGCTGGGGGGGCACGCAGAGCCTGCGTGCAGGCAGGCACTGGGGGCGATTGCCCTGGGGCTGCCCTGAGGCCCAGATCTGTGACGAGAGGCTTCTTCGGCCTGGGCGACGTTCCCCCAGTTCCGGCCCCGGGGCGATCAAGAGTGGAGCAGGGAAAGAAGAACCACCCCCAGGAAGCGGTCGGGACCTCTGGGGCTGCGGATTGAAAACGTCACATCAGAGGGCCCAATGCGCCGAAAGGGCAGGCCTCAGAGGCCGAAGATGCCCCGAGGCCACGACTCGCTGTCTCCGAGAGAAAAGCGGCATCAAGATGTGAACTCTCGGAGGTCGGCGAGGAGTTCTTGGACCAGCGCTGGACCCCCATGGCGGCGCCGCGGGCGCCGCCCCAGGCGCGCTCCGCGCGCCAGGGAGGGGGCTCCAGGGTAGATCCAAAGAATCCTCGCGGACCTCCGAAAGTGTGTGTTCGCACACTTCATGAATCCCGCCAGCCCTCTGAGCAGGGGTGGTACAACGAGTTCCCCCCTTCCTCTCTCCAAAACCCCTTCGTCCTCTGCTCGGGGAGGGGGCGCCACTGCTCCTTCTTCATGTACCCCCCCCTTTTCCATCCGAACGGCGACAAACCCCGGACAATGCGCCCCCCCTCCCCCACCATCCCCTCGCCATCGCTCGGACGTCTATTCCCTGTGCTTCGTTCGGTTTCGTGCGTGGCTTTTCGCCAAATAATCAAGGATGCTCCTCGATTGTCCTCGCCGAAGGAAAAATGCACACGTCCGAGCGATGCCAAGTCCCTGGCAAAAAAAACAATGCAAAGTGCAGCTTGCGGCCAAGACTTTCGGGGTCATGCTCGGGGGAGCACGAGCACTCTGCATTGCTATGCTACAGGGCAGGCGGGGGTGTCGGCACATGGCCTACGGGGTGCAGGGCCACCATCCCTGTCAGAAAAAGCAATACCAACTGCACTTCAAAGCTGAATCTGGCAGGGCTGAACCTAAACGGTGTTTTTCGGTTTCGTTTGTGTTCGTTGTCCATCGCTTTTGTCTCGAATCCGCCTTTACCGAAAAACGAAATCGAAACGAAAACGGCCCACGAAATCGCCAAAACACCATTTAGGTCCAGCCCTGATCTGGATCATACGCGGGCACTCCGCGATCACTTTGCACTGGTTGTTTAAAGGGACGGCGGGGGTGCTGGCAGATTGCCTGCTGTGTGCAGGCCCACCAAACACATCATGATGGCCATTCCGGCGCAATGAAGCATTAGTTTGCGGGAAGGATGGTGGGGGCCACCATGTTTCCCGATGTGCTTGGGCGCGCCTGGCGCAAAGAAGACCGCTGAATATGCTGAGACTCGGGTACCACTTATGTGTTGGGGGGAATTCTGTGTTGGGAGGGCCGGTGGGAGTGAGCCAAACAGCTTGCGCTTGTGAGCATCATTTATCCGATCCCTATCCCTGCAGCGGCGTGGCCTGGACCCCACTGGCCGATTTACCCCCCTAGATGGGGATATTGGCAGTTCCCTTCGGGTTTCGAGGGGTGTATCCCCAACTGGGGGGGTACTTTGGTGGGGGTATCGAAGGGGATGGGAATGGGAATGGGGGTCGGTTACACGATACTGAATCTGGGAGGGGTTCCCTCACCCCTCGCCCTACACCCTTCCCTGCGTATTTTTTTTTTTGGGGGGGGGCGGGGTGGTCAGAGGGTCCAAGATTGCCCTGCATGTCTTCAGTGGGACCCCCGATGCCCCAGGCCTCCAGACTGGCCCCAGATCACCGAAGATGGCTCACGATCGCTTCTGACAGACCTCCAGCATGCCCCAAGGCGGAGGAGGAGGAGGAGGAGGAGGAGGGCGAGGAGGAGGGAATGGGAATGGGAATGCCATCGAGCAAGAGTCCAGGCACGGACCCCTGCTGCGCTGAGGAAAGAGGGAGCTCGGCCAACCACTAGCTTAGCAGTCGGCCTGAACCCCTGGGGCCCTCACCCTCTCTTGGGGTACAGCCCTCGGCCCACGTGGGGCCTCTCCGTCATGCAGGCCTGGCGCATGGGCCTGGCCCAATTCCGCCACGGCCGACTCTCCCCGCGCCGCCCGCAGCAACCGCTGAACAATTCGGGCCCGCCGCTCCTCGTCGGACTCTGGCGACAGCGCCGAGGCACCTCCCCCCCACCCCCGTCCGACGACGACCTCCCGACCCCACACCCGCCACCCCCACACGGCCTCGCCTCCTCAGCATCGAGCCGTGGAGGCGCGCCAGGAGCTCCGCTCCCGACTGCAGCCCTCCGAGCCCCAGCAGGAGAGGGGCTTGCGATGGACTTGCCTGCCTCGGCAGGCGACAGCGGCGCGTCGGGAGCTCCACTCACAGCCCTTCGCACACTAGCCAGGGCCTGCACCTGAGCCTGGGGGCCGTCAGCCGACCCTGGGCCTGTCGGTCCCGCAGGAGGCTGAGCGTCAGCCAACGGCCCCCCCCCCCGTAAGGCGCGGGAGCTGGCCGTCGCCCCCCCCTCCCCCGCCAGGTCGCCGCAGCCCGACGGTTTGAATCCAGACCTAGGGGCCGCAGCGTCCCGTGGAGCCACCTCCGTTCTCGCAGCACAGAAGTCACCGAGCGAGCTCGCCCACTGCACAGTAGGCCTGCTCGCAGCATCAGCACTCCACCCCCCGCCCGACGTCGCCCCCCCGCCTCTACCTTTTCCACGCGGCCTCGCTCCGTCGGCCGCGAGCACTGGAGGCGCGCCAGGCGCTCCGCTCCTGACCGCCGCCCTCCGCGCTCTCGACTGGGAGTGGCCAGCAGCGGGCTCGCCTGCAGCCGCAGGCGACTGAGGCGCGTCGGGAGCTCCACCCCTGACCGCAGCCCTCCGAGCACGAGGTGAGTGTCAGCCAACGGCCCCCCCCTGGGAGGCGCGGGAGCTGGCCGTCGCCGTCGCCCCCCCCCCCCCCCCGCCAGGCCGCGGCAGCCCGACTGTGCGAACCCAGATCTCGGACCTTCAGCAGCCAGGGGAGCCGCCTCCAAATTCGCAGCACGAGTGTTTCCGAGCCTGCTCGCCCACCACACGGCGGATCTGCTCGCAGCGTCAGTGTCCCTTTCCCCCCACGACGGCTCGACGACGACCTCCCCGCCCCCTCCATCACTGCCAGACAGGCCTCCAGCACTGCCGGGCTCCGCAGCCTCCTTGTCGGGTGCACGATCGCCCGCGAGGGCGGCCAGGACCTCCTTGGCCCCCAGAGCCCTGCCCCTCTTGGGGTGCTGCCCCCGAGCCAGCACACGGAGAACACGCTTGCGACTCGTGGGCAACTCCTGCGGATCAGGGCAGGGGGGCGCGAACGCCCTGCCCACCCTGTCGGGCCCGTAGGCCCCACACCGCCGACACCACACCACCGTGCCCGCGACGTTGACGTCGTGTCCTCCAGGCACGAGGATGCTCTGCCCCTCGAGGCCCGCCCACCCAACCCCCAGACGGCCACCCCCGCCCCCGCGACCAGGAACCGAGCCCCCCGAGGCCCCGTCCCAAGAGGACCCCCCAGGCGCCCAGACAGGTCGGCGTTGGCGCGAGCCTCCTGGATCTTAGCTTACAGGAACGCCACAGCGGAGGGGACACATCTCTTGTCGGTGCCTCCCGCCAGCTCTCTGCGGGCCTCGGCTGTCTTGGCCGAACGTCGGCACCTCCTGCAGAATAACCTATCCCCTAGCTCAACCAGATCGTGTCCATGCAGCGCGAGAGTCAGCCTAGGTTGGGTCGGGACCTTGGCCCTCATCTGGCCGTCAGTGCCTTCGGCATCGCCCCTTTCGGACCACAGCTCGAGCCTACAGCTCCGCTGGACCGCCCAGGCGAGGCATCGAGCACACACCTTGGCACTCGAGAGGCAGTCCTTGTAAAACCTACAATGCCAATCAGGCAGCTTGACCGACCTGGCTCCAAGCTTGGCGAAAAAAAGTCCGCCCACCTGTTCTCGACAACCCAGGGGAAGGGAGGCGGGGAAGGACTACCAGGAGCGGGAAACAGCACATCCTCATCACTCAGGTGCGACGGCACCCAGGCGAATCTGGGAGGCTCACGCTGGAGGCTGCTGCGCTGCCGCCAGACACTCGGGTAAGCAGCGCTCGCAGCCGTCAAGCTCGTCACCTCACCAGCCTTCCACTGCTGCCCTTCATTCACAAACTCGAGCAGACCGCTTATACCAGCCGTGCTGACGGCATGTGCTGGAGGGCCTTGAGGCCCGCAACTCTCTCGGCCTTGCCTACCGTCTGCTGGCCGCCTGCCAGCCCCCCGTACGCCGCTCTCAAAGGGACGCCATTCGCATCCGCCACGACGGCAGACCATCCGCATCGACGCAGCTCGGGGACATTGCCGCGGCATCCCGAACCGTCCGTGAACACATTCTCGCTCCAACTGTCACTCGGCGACGACCAGTCACCCCAGAGGAAAAAAACGGCGGGTCCTCAGGAGGCGGTGGCACCTCAACTCGCGGCCACCGTGGGATCCCCACGCCAACCGCGAATGAGTCCGTGTCCTGGCGCCCCCCCCAACAGGCCCCTGCTCGAGCATCGCGTCCCTGGCCGCGGCCAGCTCGGGTTCGAGGCCGCACTCCTCTTCATCATCCAGCAACCGCTGAGTCAGCACTGGGCACTCGACAAAGGCATGCCCGAGGGACTCCATCCCATGCGGGCATGCTCTGCAGCCCTGCTGATCACAAAGTCCCTTATTATAGAGCTTGGCCCGTGGCCACGGGGAGCCAGCCCAGAGACTTCGAAGCGCCCCGCCCCCGCCCTCCCCGCCCCCGTCGCCGCCGCTCCCCGTCCCCCTACACAGGCACGCAGGCCTCCCGGCCACAGCGGCGGCGTCGTGGGGCAGGCACAGCGCCCCGCCTCCCCTCGCGCAATGCACAAGCAACTCGCGGCGCCATGATGTGCCGCGATCTGCCTCATCTGTACCCCCTGTCTCAGGAGATCTCGAAAAAAAAGCCGCGGTGGAGTTGCCAGCAGCGAAATCAGTGGTCCTTCATCAGTCTTGACCATCAGCGACGAGAACATCACCCAGACGATCCGTTTGAACCACAGGATGACAACCTTCAGTGGACCCCTGGCCGCCGCCCACGTGAGCTTGTCGTCGCCGACCTCCACCTTGTCCAGCGTGGCCCTCCAGGCCCGCTCCAGCGCCCTCAAGCTGACCCCCCGGTGCCAGACTACCCTGGCGTACTGCGTGGTCGGCTCGACCGTGGCCGCGAAGATCGGGTCGTAGTAGGGGTTCCGCTGGCTCGCTAGGTAGAAGGTGATGCTGCCTCCTCCCCCTTTTGCCCCCGCCAGTCTCGCCGCCTCCGAGCGCATTGCGCCCAGCTCACTCGGCGAAGCGCCTCCCGCTGCCGCCCCGCGCGCCGTGGAAGGCAGCAGGCCCGCCTGCCACAAGCAGGCCGCCTTGGTGCCAGCCGCCCTCCTCAAAACCCTCGCCCTTCTCATCCTTGGCCTCAACTTCTTGGGCCTGAACTTAGCCACCGTCCTTCTCGCCTTCGTGCCATTGAGGTCGAGGTTCCTCATGTGCTGCTCGGGGCGGATCTTGGCCGTCGAGGCGAAGGGATTCACCGCCGTCTGGCCCCGCCCCGACGAAGCAACGCACCCCGACTTGCCCACCTGCAGCTCCAGCCCGACCTCCGAAGCCTCGCACTTGTACCTGAGCACCGCCTCCCAGAGCACCCGCGCGCCACGCAGGTCCCGGCCCGCCCACTGGACCGAGGTGTCACCCGCCAGCGTCCTGGGGACGACGTCGAACCTGGCGAGCCTCTTGAGGTACCGTGCCGTGGCTACTACCAACACCGCCATCGAATTGGGGCAGCCCGCCAGGATGCCCTGGTGCGCCGTGTAGCCCGTCGACAGCGAGCCAAACGTCTTGAGCCTCCTCGGCAAGTGGTGGTACTTCAGGATAGACCACATGAGGCGAAGAGGATGCCACATGCTTCTGGCCTCACCCAGCTCTCGCGTGGCTATCAGGCCGCCGAACGCCTTCCACGCGTCCAGCAGCACCGTCACGCTGTGGCCCCCATTGAGGTTGGTGACCTCCGCCATCAGGTTGCGGCGAAACGCCGCCGCCGAGGAGGTCCTCCCCCCCCCCCCCCCCCTCCCGCGCCCCACAGCTTGGGCACGTCCACCTGGGCCATCCAGCTCCTCGATATCGTCGACCTCGCCTTGGCCCACAGCCGCAGCACCGAGTTCACCAGCGAGATGAGACTGCACCCTCCACTTTCTTTGGGAAGTCGGACCAGCACCGTGAAGAGCCTGCTGGTCGGCCACTCGCCCATCTTCTCGCACTGGCTGAACAGCGCAGGCAGCACGTACAGGCCCATGTCACTGAGGTGTGATAGCGCCCGCGGAGCAATCCCCGTCTGGCCGACGGCCGTCCTTGAACTTCCTCGCTGCTTGCCGCAGATGTCGGATACTCATCCTCGGCAGCTCCGTCCACTCTTCGAAGTCGGGCGGCTTCTCCAGCGCCCTGACCTCGTGGTACACCCACGCCTCCTTCCACTCATCCAGCTCGCGCTCCACCAGCTGGTGTGGGCTGCCGCGGGTCGAGGCCCTCCTCGCTTCAGCCGCTGGGGGCAGACGCGTGAAGGCATGCGCTGCACGTGCGCCTCCCTCGAGACTCTTGGCAGCCCAGGTCCTCCACTCCTCGTCGCACTCCTTGCCGTAGTTCTTCCTCAGCCTCTCCGCCTCCCTGACCACAGCCTGGACCATTGCCGCCCACTGGCCCTGGCCCATCTGCTCGAGGCCGCCCTCGAACCACCACGCCACCTCCTCGTCGAGCCGCTCCTGCACGTGGTCAGCCTTGGCCACGTTGTCGTAGAAGCCCTGCGCCTCGCCAAGCAGGTCCACCACCTTGCCCACGTCCACGTTGGTGCTGTCCGCCAGCAGCCTGATGAGCCTGCCCCGATACCTGCCCAGGTGCCTGGCCCAGCGGGCAGCCACCATGCGCGCGTTCACCTTGGGGTCATGGAGCCGCCGCTTGCGGGGAGGCTGCCACTTGGGTTGGACCATCCTGAACTCAGGTTCGCCGCCACGACCCTGGCGTCGACGCCTCGCCCTGCCGCGCCGAAACCACCGGTCGCACAGGTCCCCCTCGATGGCCTTCATCACCACGTCCCACGCATGCTCGAGGCTCCTGGTGTCGTCAATGCGGATGGCCGCCTGCAGCACCTCCACCCACATCTTGATTGACCCTGGGAGAGGGGGCCGCGCCTATAGGTGGGGCGGCCCCGAAGCCGCGCGGCTCGACCACTACCCCGATGTGGTCGACGCGATCCACCTTGGCCAGGTCCACGTGCACTGGGTAGCGCGGGTACAACGCCGCCTCGGTAGCGACGCGCGCCCCACTCAGCTTCGTGTCCAGGTTGGGCGCCGCAATGACGTAGCCCAGGCACGAGCCATCCTCCGCTTGCCAGCATGTCGGCCCTGGTGGCACGATGGGGATGCCCCGCGCCTCCTCCAGCCAAGGCCCGTACAGCTCGTCAATCTCCATGTTCCAGTCCCCCATGGCGACCAATCCAGCTTGCATGCGTTGAGCACTCGCAGGTAGGTCCGCAACTCGTGGACTTTGTCCGAGCCGCCGTCGTCCATGCCCACCGCGTGCCGCAAGTGCACCACCACGACGACGACGCCGCCCCTCACTCCCCAGTGAACATGTCCTGCCAGTAACCTCGCCCCTTCCAAGATGGGAGCAGGCACGAAGGGCGGCGCCGTCACGGAGACCACCGTCTTCGTAAGTTGCGCCGCGCCCCCCGACACGTCCAGGGGCCCGTCGCCTGTGGACTGCCCTGGTGCCCACAGCCCGTGGTAGCCGAGGTCCCGCGCCTGTTTCTGCAGCGAGCTCAGCCGGCCCCCCCTCGCCCTGTGCCCCTGCGCGGCGAAGACGCCCCTCGCGGGCCTGTCCGCCACATACCCTGTCAGACCACGGCCGCGCGACACATTCACCGTGGTCAGCACCCCTTTGGCAGTGCCCAAACTGCCACTCATCTCTTCATTCTTGGAAGCCTCCATCATGATGCCTGTAATCGCCAGTGCCATCATCAGCTCCCATACCTTAGTAAACCCTGTAGGCCCACTTGGGCGCCGCCGACGCCATCTTCTGGCCATCGCGCGGAGCTCTGCCTCCTCGCTGGGGACGTCCAGTCCTGCGGCCTCGAAGCTTGTCCTGAGTTGGTCGATCGGCACGCTGTCCGCCTCGACCTTGATCCGCTTGGGGTCAGGCTCGCTGCTGCCGCTCGCGCTGCCAGGACCCCCATTCACGAGCAGTGCGCACCACTCCAGCACGCTTGAACACCTTCTCTTCCAGCTTCGGATGCTGCAGCAGCAACTCCGCCACGCCCCCAGGGCCCCCCAGCTCCTGCAGCAGCGCGCCCAAGCCCTCCTGGCTGAGCTTCGGCCCCTCTGCCGCAAGGGTGTCCTTCTCGTCGGGTGGCATGGGCATCTGCGCCGTGAGCTCGCACACCTTCTGATCCAGCTCGACGGCCTCCACGCGCAGCGCCTTCGCCTTGGCATTCTCCTCATCAAGGGCCAGCTTCGCCGCCTCGATCGCCTCCCAAGCCTTGGCCACCACCCCATCCTGCTTCTCGATGCCTCCTGCTTCGCCGTGTGCTGTCGCTGCAGGCCGAGCGGCTGGGTGAACAGAGGCGTCTTGGCTCGCAGCCCTTCCAACTTCGCCGGTTCTGAGCCCCCAGCCTCTCGATGGCGTCCAGCGCGACTTGCGCTGGCGACTCGAAAGCCCGCATCGCCCGCAGCTGGACATCCAGGTTCTCCAGCTCCCCCCGATGTTTCTCATCTTCAATTTCTTCACCCCCTTCACCCGTAGGCTTCGCCCCTTCAGCAGGGCGCCCCACCTTTGCCGCAGCCCGAAGACTCTTGAGCTCCTCCCGCAAGCGAGCCAACTCCTTCTGCATCGCAGTCGAGTTCCCGTCTCCTGCACCGTTCCCGCCAGCAGCCGCTGGGCTGCTCTACTGACGGTGCCGCGCCATTCCCTCCTCCCCACGGACGTGGCCGAGGAACACCTTGCTCGTTTCCCCGCCGCAGAAGAAGCAGCTGCGCTTATTCCCGAACGTGATGCAAAACATGCCCACTCTCGCCGCCCTCTCGTGCTTGCAGCACTTGCAGTACCAGTCAGGCGTGAACGCGCCTCTCCCGCCGCCACCTCCACGGCCTCCAGGCGCCATGGTCCCTCGCCTACCTACAGGGGCAGCGAGGCCAGCCACAAAGCGAAGAGGGCCGCGCGGGGCACTGACCTCTGACCAGGGCGGACTGGTCGGGCCAAGAAACAGACGGGGTCTAGCCGCGGACTAGCGGTATCCATGTGTTCCCCTGTGGAGCAAAGCATATTGAGCCAAAATGGCTACGGAAGAGGGCGAGGAGGAGGAACAGGAGGAGGAGGAGGAGGCGGCGGAGGAGGGGGAGGGGGACAAGCCAGGTGCGCTCGCGTCATATCTGGCATCCTACCCCTTCCCTCCCATCCCTTACCATGGCGTAGATCCCCCTCTACTCGCACAGTCGGATGTTGAGCAGGGCAATGATCCCGAAAGGGTACGCGATGCAGTGTAGAGCACGGCGTGGCATGGCGTAGAAGAGCACCGCAAAGCGTATTATGTCACAGCATAGCGTGGCGTGGCGTAGTGAAGACCTGCCTAACAAAACTTTGCAACGCAAAGCATGGCATCGCACAGCGGCCCCGAACATAACAATGCATAGCATGGCGTTGAAAATCAAAGCGTAGCATGGCATAGCATGACGTGGCACCTACGCACTGGATATGACAGCTGCAGCTGAAGGCATGGCATCGCGCAGCGGAACGCAACCTAGCATTGCATTGCATGCCGTGGCATGGCACGGGAAATGACGCCAACGCTGCAGCGGGAGCACGATTCGGAACGAGCGGAAGCGCGGAAATGAGGCCAACGCTGCAGCGGGAGCACGATTCGGAACGAGCGGAAGCACGGAAATGAGGCCAGCGTTGCAGCGGGAGCACGGTTCGGAACGAGCGAAGCCCGAAAATGAAGCCTGCGCCTCAGCGAGAGCATCATTTTAAACAGAAAACCTAGCGAAAACCAACTCCGGGAAATCCTGTGTAAAAAAACAGTACGCGGAAGGGTGCCCGCTATCTTCCGCACGCCATCAGGGGATAGAGGAGAGTGTATTCATACGTATTGTGTTATTGTGGAGGAGGAGGAGGAGGAGGAGGAGGAGGCCACTGCACGCCACGACGCTGGAAGCAGAACGCGCCTTGCGGCTCGGGGGGGGCTCTGGCCTTCGGGGGCCGCTCCTGCTCAGATCCAGGCCGGGGGTGGCTGCTCGTGGCCAGTGCTCCTCCAATAGTGCCACAAGGCGGTTCCAAGTGCCCCTCCAGACTCCCAAGGCAGCGCCCAAGGAGCGAGCACCAGCCCAAAAAGCCTGACGACCAACCACGATGTGTGCCGACTGGCCTTTTCGCTCAGAGGTCCCCCAGGCGGCCCGAAGAGCGA
>CAUYUJ010002201.1:0-20000 GCA_963575745.1 Prorocentrum cordatum | reverse complement strand
TCCTGAGCCCATCCCCCCTGCCTACCGTTGCCCCTGGCCCTCCAGTCGGCGCCAGTGGGGGGGGGGGCGGCCCGCCCCAGAGCGCGCGCGCGCGCGGCGGGCCGCTATGTGGGGCCCCGGGCGCCGCCGTCGGCCCCCCGCAGCCCTTTGGCCTCTTGGGCCGAGGAAGAGGAGGACGAGGAGGAGGAGGAGGACCATTGTAAATCCAAGAATCATCACCGATGTTGGAACAAACCCTCCCTCTCAGCTCCCGCTTCACAGGCCCCTACAAGGATTCATTTCCACTGAGGGAACTGCCTCGTTGGAAGACAACCGTTTGAAGACCCTGAAGCACGTCAAAACATGATTCTCGGGACTCCAACGTCACGGATCAACCCGACTGTTGCGTCTTGAGGATCCCGAATCGTGCGAGAACGCAATTCCTGGGACTTCAACATCGCGAATTAAAATAACAGGTGCACCCTCAGAATCCTGATTCTCTACAACACACAATTTAGGGTACGTTGACCAAAGGAACCCGTGAAACCTTTGCAATGTTTGAAACGAATGCGCGCGGCGCTGAGGCGGAAGTCAGATTTTGAAATCCACCCGCAGTCAATCCGTGAAGGTCTTGTCAATGTTAAAAACGAATGTGCGCGGCGATAAGGCGAAAACCACATTTTGAAAACCACCCGCCCTCGATCCGTGAAACTCCTTGCAAATATTTAGGACGAATGTGCGCGGCGCTAAGGCGAGAGCCACATTTTGAGAAACACCAGCCCTCAATGCATGAAACTGTAGAAAGAATGTGCGCGGCGCTAAGGCGCGAACCACATGTTGAAAACCACCCGCCCACAATCCGTGGGCCATAAACGGTGAGGAAGTCTCAGGCGAAACGCCCAACCCGCCCTAAAAACCAGCCTCTGGGTGCGACAGAGAGAAGATATCGATGAGAAAAATGAATGGACAAAATGATGAGGAGGAGCAGCAGCAGGAGCACCAGGAGGAGCAAGAGGAGAGTAGGAGGAGGAGGAGGAGGAAGAGGAGGAGGATGAGGAGAAACAGGAGGAGCAGAAGAAGGAGGAGGAAGCGGAGGAGGATGAGACGGAGGATGAGGAGGAGGCGGAGGAGGAGCAGGAGGAGGAGGAAGAGGAGGAGGCACTTTCGCCAGTCCAGGGCCCATACATGGGGCCCGCTGCGCCCCGCCTCGCGCGCCGCCGCTCCCGGGGCCCTCCTGGCCGGCGCGGCAAGGATCGCCAGGCGCCGTTGCGGGCGCCGCCGCGCGAGGGGAGATCCGCCGGGCGGGCCCGTGGCGCGAGCGCGGCGATGTCCTCCGAGGCGCCCACTGGTTAACGGGCGAAGAACGGTACAACATAAACTTTTTCGCTGTGCGGGGGCGCCTGTCCCAGGGCGGCTGGAAAGTTTATACCCTTCGGATGGCACCGTAGGGGTATAAGCTTTCCAGCCGCCCAGGGACGGGCGCCCCGCACAGCGAAAAAGTTTATGTCATACCGTTCTTCGCGCGCTGGATTGGCCCACCCTACCACGCCGTGCAGGGCTGCAACCGCAGAGAGCACGACCAGCAGGTGCCCGAGGCACTCCACCGTCGTGCAACCCTCTGGAGCCAGAGCGGCGCAAGTCGGGCACGTGCACGGGACAGCGGCGACCCTCTCGGCCACCTGCACGATCACTGGAACGCGGACAGCCGCCCGCGCCAGCGTCCAGGCCTGGCAACAACGCCACACTGCACGCCCCCACGGCGCCCACCGTGCGGCAGAAGAAAGCGGCCCCCGCACTGGAAGCAGCTCCTGGTAGGGGACGACTGGCCCGCCAGTACGCAGCGCGCCGAGCTGCATGATGAACCATACCTGGTCGTACACCTGGTTGTAAAGGATGTAGTTGAGCTCGTCATTCAAGATACTTTGAACTCCATTCAAAAAGAATACAAGCCATCCTCCGCCAAAAATTGCACACCGAATTCATCACGGGGCGTCCCAGGACACGACGCACTAGGTGATGCAGTTGCCCAAACCACGAATACTCGTACAGGATTCCCAGCTCATCCCCAACACTCGAGCAACCTCATCCAAAAGCGTACCCAAAACGTCGGCGATGTGCCGACCGTGGTGCCCTGGGACATCGTGCCCCCTCCCCTGGCCCAGGCCTCAGCCCAGGCTCCAAAAAGAGGGGGGGCCGAGCGCCCCGAGCGGGCTACCTGGCCTGCTTCCTCAACCAGCCCCATGGGGCTGCCTCAGAGTCTGCCTGTGGTACCATCTTAGACATCTCCATAGACACCACATCCCTCTTCTGCATGCCAGTGACCAGCTTGTATACAGTAAGTTTGTGCTTGCCCGTACAGAAGTCACTCATGATCCACTCGAACTTCCACGTGCGTTTCTCCTTTGGAGTATTGAACTTTGCTTTGACTACTGCGGCAATCAGACCTCTCTCAGTCATTGGCAACCCACGCAATTATTTGGCAAGTTTAGCTGTCTCAACATGATATTATTTGCACTCCTGCTCCAGTAAAGCCATGGCCGATGTAAATGCATATGATTGTTTCCTACTGCAACCACTAAGATGGTCAGGAAATTATGCGTTCTATTTTTGCTCGTCGGTAACTGTTGGTTTGTCATCTTCCCATTTCTGCAATAAATGTACCATCGTCATTTTGATCGTCTCTGTTTTGAACAATGCCACCAAAGATTTCGCAATTATCATATGTTTGGCTTCACCCTTGAACATCAAGTAGTCTCTCGACAGGTAACGAAGTACATCGGCATCTCCACAAGTTTTTGGATCGCTCTTTTGTTTTTTCCTCTCCGCTGTTCCTCCCCGCTGCACTCTGGCACGCGCCTGCTGCACATCCGCCACGGCATCCGCCATCGATAACAGTCTAAGAATTTGGCCCGGCAAAATGCTGGTAGCTGAATAACAGAATTCCTCAACTCATACTTGAACACCAAAAACGTGCACGGCACAAAATACATGCTGGAGTGGCGGGACCTCTCGCACCACTCCCCAACGTGTTACAGTTTAGCAGCATCTTCAGCCGTGTTGTGCCATCTTTATTTGTTTAGAGGTAGACCTGCAATCTCACGTCTGTGCACGCAATTTTTCTCATGCTGGACCGACCCACGCTTCGTCTGAAATAATGTACCACAATGAACAGAAGCAACCGCACGATCTTTCTGCGTACTCAAGCAAGACCGTGCGCGTGCAACCCACATATCATATGGCATATGAAGACATGCCCGTTCATGTGCTGCAGTCTTTGCCATATTCACAAACGGCTCCTTACACCACTGGCATTTCAATGGATCTGCTCCAGGCCCCCTCGGGGGCCGCTGAAGTCCCTGGATCGCCGTCGGAATACACCCCCTTCGAGCTAAGATAAGCTCCAACACTTTCCATTCGTCATCATGCAACGCACTGCGACATCTAGTACATTTAGAGCACACCGCACAACCCCAATCTTGATACTTTCCTCCAAAACAACACCCTTGTTCACGACATCTATAACACGTAGAACACACTCTGCAATTCTTGCCACGACATTGTCTTTGAAAACTAGCCTCTGGAATCGGGAACTCGCTCAACGTCTCTGCAATAATCCCCTGCCCCTCTGGAATACTCCAACCCCCTGATGGATAGAATGATTTGTATGCCCTCGTCCGCCCTCCTTTCCGATACTTGTGTTTCTGCTCCTCCAGCCTCTTCTTCCTCGCCTCCTCCACCTTCTCCTTGAAACCCGAGCTGGCACCCTTGATGCTGACCTCCGCCCCCCCCCCCCCCCCCCCCCTCTTCCTCTTGAGCGTGTGGCGAATGCTCATCGGTGCCCGCCCCTGTCGACCAGTCTGTTCTGAATTCCTCGCCATGCAGGGTAAAATATGGGCGGCCAACTGCCGCGAGTGCCACTTGACCAGGATCCCGCCCTTCTCACAGTGAGGACACACTGCCTGGCCATTGGCGTCAAAAGTCACGCCCGTGAGAGCAGTGAGTTTCGCTTGCTGGCGGGCCAAAGTCTGATCGCATCTACCTCCGGGTGCGTGTTTGACTTGCCAGCAATGCTCGTGGTGTTTGGCCCGCTCAGCTTTGACCCACTTGCGTACGACCGCTCGCCAGAGTACTCTCTGCTCTGCTATCTGCTGCCAGCCCTGCCCCCTCTCCCTCCTCGTACTTCCGCCCAACTCCGATATCACCATCGCCTCCTCCACCCTGTTGGCATACTGGGCCCTCGTAGAAGGCCTCGCCGTTCTCGACTTGTCCCGATCGCATTCACGAAATTCCGAGAGCCATCCAAATAAGACCTGTCGTTCGATACGATGCTGGGGGAGACGAACGATACGTCCTAGAAATTGAAGTTGTCGTTGCCCGATATATATCCGAATCGTGTCTAACCCATGCTTAGCTCTGAGGTCTTGCATAGTCAATTTGGCCTCATGCATTCCCCGGATCTTCTGCCCACTTATCCCTCGGACGACCCTATTCCACAATATTTCATATGCGCGCAACTGCGCGGCAGTAAAGCTTCGAGCTTCACATCCGTAGAGTAGCGCTGCAAGCACCGCTGCCTTGACCGGCCTGCCTAAAGTAAGCGGCGCCAGTCCCCAGCGAGGTATATGTCTGTATACCTTTCTCCACGCGATACTCGTACGGGAGAGCCGCTCTTGGCTGTCTCTATCGCGCTTGCCGTTTGCCTGTGCCCAGGCTCCCAGAAAGCGATCTGCCGATGAGCGCAACTCAGTCTCCGACTCCTCCACCTCCCCCGCGTTAATCCTCTCGTCCTTCTCCGGTGCCACCTCCTGCCCCCAAGCTCTTAAAGTCTCTTCTAAAAGGCGCTCCGCTGCTTCGCGGTCGGTCGCACGAACGATCATGTTAGTGTCATCCGCGAAAAGGAGCTCCAGCAACCTTGCAGTATCTCCGAGACCTGACGGCTTAGGATTCTTTCTTCCTCCACGCTCCTTCAGTCTCCTCCCCTCCTTTGATCCCACCCCCACTCCTGCGTCAGGAAACTGAGCACGAGCCTGCGCCGAGAAGTCATGCATAGTGCGTGCGTGATAAAGACTGAACTCGCCAGGGCTGCTGGGGCATCCTCCCCGAAGACCGCGACGCAAAAAGAATGGTTCGCTCTCGCCACCTGCAGCCCTGATCGTGTACTCCGTCATCTGATGGGGCCCCAGCATCACCCTCATACATCGAGCTGGTATACCGCTGCGCTCCAATACTTTTTCCATTGCTGGTCGTACTACCCTAGGATCTGCTTTTCGAACGTCTGCCATACTTACCGCAAAGTTCTTTTTGGGAGTCGTCCATGATTCTGATGGTTTTGCTTCTGCCAAAAGCTCCAGCACCACTCTGAGAATGAAAATCGGCCCCATCGTAGATCGATGCTGTCTAAATCCCCATTGCGTCTCAGGCCATAACCCATTAGACTCACAGTGATTTCTCAGTCTCGTCGCGATAAGTTTAGCCACAATCCTGCTGATACTCGCAACCAACCAGATACATCTATAATTGGCAACTTTCCCTCTGTCTCCTTTTTTGCGCAGAAGAACCCCCGCAGCTCGGTTAATAGATCTCTCCCAATTCTCAGGTTAGTGTCTCCACATTCCTCGAATGAGACGAACAATTTCCACTAACAGTTTGTCCCCTCCCCATTTAATCATGGATATCGATACTTCATCCGTTCCCGCCTGGCTCTCCTTCATCTCAGCGATCGCGCGTGCGACCTCGTCCGCGTCCGGGGGTTCACCCAAGTCCTTGTTGACTGGGATCCGCGGCATACCCTGGTCCAGAGTCTCCTCCGAAACCTCCCCAATGTCGTCCCACATCGCACCTTTTACGAAGTTGGCGCCCCCTCCCCCGCGAACGGTTCCTGGCGCCTCCTACTCTTCCCATGCGCGTGGACCCCTAATTTCTTGAGCAGTTTATAGAAATACCGAAGATCAGCACGAGCGATTGCTTTTTAGAGTTCTGCGATGATATTGTTTACCCACTCCTCACGAACCTCTCTTTTGAATATACTCAACTGTTTTCTTTTCAAGAACATCTCCCTCCGCAGTTGGCCCCCAAGACCGGCGCCTTGAAGCCTACGACTGTTTTCCCACATTTCGGCAAGCTGTTTTGACTCTCTGTCTATGTGCTCCATTGCCTCCGCCGTGCATGGCACCCCAATCTTGTCGATTTTCCCCCTGCCCACCACCTCCTCCGCGCTTTCCACCAACACTTTAGAAACTTGGTCCCAAGATAACCACGTATCCGTATCCCAGAAGGCTTTTTCCCGCTCTCGATCGATCCTGTCCTCCTCCTCCTCCCCGCGGTTCATCTGCATGTTCATCTCCTCCATCGGCTCCTCCAGAGATTGTGCCCACGCTGCTTCCTGCTCCTCCTCCATCATCAGCATCTCTTCGAAATCCATCTCCCGCGAGTCTATCATCGCTGCTCTGGCTCCTGGCCTTTCGGCCGCACTCAGATCAGTCGATCTTGCGTTCGCACAACTCGCAAGAGATGCTCATTGGCCCAAATCGGCCGTCTCTGCAATCGCACTACTCACAAGAAATGCTCTCTGGCCCTCCCGTCCCTTGTCAGCGTTTCTATCCGCCTGCTCGTTCCCGACCGCTCCACTGCGGCCTTTAACGTGTTTGAAAATCACAACTCTGCTCGCCTGAAGTCTACGTACCCACTTTCTGACATTCTTGATCAGCTCAATATTCGGCTTTGGCTTCCACCGTCCAGTATACATCTTTGCTGCGTATTCACTGTCGTATAATATGACCACTGGCGCCAGCTCGCTCAACTCCTTATTTGCTGTCTCTCATGTATAACTCTTTTCATCCGAATAGTATTGCCTCCAATTCGCCAGTGTTGTCGCTGTACTTGTTAGCTCCCACATACCCTTCATGTTCTTTGTCCAAAATCACAGACCGTAGAAGTCAAAACACTTTCCATTCTCCGCCATCGATACTCCCCAACCTGCCGTTTCTCCAGGAATAAATGATCCGTCCGTGTTCATCTCAATCCAGTGCCCACTCCAATCGTTCATTTTCATACGGCCATCCACTTTTTCTTGTTCTGTTTGTTGTCTCTCCGTATTGAACTTCGTTGGCTGTATTGGTCTTGGCCTTGCCTGATCCTCTCAACGTATTTAATGTTTCCACGATCTTTTGCTCATATTGTTCACGAAGTGCACCCGCATCCTCTGATGTACCTTTCATTTTGTATAATAACAGCCTCCCTTTCGTGTTCTTTTGTCGTTCACGTCGTGCTTTAATACTTTGAAATTTGCGTGCATGCGCTGACTTTCTTTCTTTCGTATATGTGGATTTGACCATAATCTGATCTACTTTGGCAATGTGATCTGTGAACGATAACTGTCCGCATGTCTTAATGCTCTGAATCTGCTTTCTGGTGTCCGCCGGTGTACACATGAAATCGATATCATACCATTTTGTGTTCTTGTGCCTCCAAGTCCCTCTATTACGTACTCTGCAATAGCTGTCCACTTTGGTAAGATTCGTAGTTCTTATCCAATTTAGAAATCTTCTCCCTCCAACCGTCGTGCCAGTCTGCATAGCATATCTTCCCGCGTGTATTTCGTCACTCATTGTGTCCCTCCCGATATGTGCATTCCAATCCCCCAATACGAAATACTGTTCTCCCACTTCTTTCTGTAAATATTCACATAGCACGCGCACCGATCTATAGGCTTCGTCCAAGTTGGCTGCTCCACTCCCAGACGGTAAATATGTGGATGCCACTCCTATCGTATCCCCCATTTCTGTCCCCAGGATAATGCCACACGCCCTGTCACTCGTGTACAGAAATTTTTCTCCTGCAGCTTGCCATGCAATACGAGCTCCCATGCTGAGAAGAAACCCCACTCTTCCTGCCACAATCAATGTGAACTTTTCAACGTAGATGAGCTCTCGAACTCCCAGTGCGCTGGTGTCACCATGAAGTTCTGTCAAGCAAAGTATCTCCCAAGACTGAGTACGCACCACTTCCAGCAAGCTCTTTAGCTAGAGGCGGTTGTCTATGCGAGACCAGTCTAGCCCCTGAGTGTTCACAGTCGCACACCGAAAACATTCTCTGCTCACGATACTGCGTGCTCTTGAACGTCGATGTTTGTGACGAATTCTACCTCGAAGGCACCCCCGAAACGTTTCAAAAGGCCCTTGGCTGATACAACACGGCCGTGATGAGGTACGTGCACAAAAATGGCTGTCAGTCGACCAATGAGTTTGTGACCGCAGCGCGGTCTCAGCTGCTCCATTCTGCCGACGAAAGAGATGGAGCAGCCGATGTCCCCTTACAATCGCCAATGGTAACTTTGGTCGCTGCAGTTCATGTTGAACATCTTGTGGTTCCTGTTCTGCATGCGCTTCACCCTGACCCATATGAGGAAGTTACCGTTCAGGGGGTCGTACACCTGGACGGCCAGCGACTAGAGGCCTCCGAGCCGTAGATGGGGTCCGAGTAGATGGGGTCGAAGGATCGCGCCGCATCGAAAATGCATCGCCGACGCATCGGCGATGCATCGGCGATGCGCTGGCGGCGTCGGCGATGCATCGGAGCCGCATCGCCGATGCATCGCGCGATGCATCGCCGATGCATCGCCGAGGCATTGCCGATGCGGAGCGATCCTCCGACCCCAGCAACTCCGGCCCCAGTTAGGAGGCCTAGAGTTAGGTCGAGCCTGTCCCCCTACAGGCCGACTCTGGTCGAAAACGGGAAAAATCCAAACAAATACAGTCGGGGCGTTGACCTAAGGAACCCTAAATAAGGAACGAGGCCCCTTTTTTCTAGAAGTTCAACCTCGATTTCCCATCTAAAACCTCGGGCAAACCCGAAGCAAACTTTGAAACAATCAAGGAACACCGAGCCCCTCCGCAACGAAACGGGTTCCTTCCTCAAGACCCCCATTGTACCCCAACATGGCAAGCAACAACAAATACTCCAACAGCCATCCCCAGGAGTATTTTGTTTTGACGATCTTTGCCTATGCCTCCTCTCGAGGGACATGCCCGACTTACGCCTGGAGCGACACCGCCGAGCGTGCCCACCGCTCGACAGCCCCCGCCCGCGCGCCTCGGGGTCCGCGGCGGGCCGCCTCGGGAGAGCACAGCGGCAGGGAAGCCGCTGGTAAGTTGCTTACCAGCCTGGAACATATCCCTATCCCTATGCTGGGCATCTCCTCATCACGATGCCAATCTTAGGGATTCCCTTATTTTTTGAGGGCGCATCCCTAAGATTGTCATCGCCTTTTGGCGTCTCAATCTTAGGGATAGGGATCAGTTCGAGGCTGGCAATTTGCCCGGTGCTCGGGTCGCCTCGGCGGCGCGGCCCAGCCACGCAGCGCCTGCGAGCGGCCTTGTGCGGGCTGTTTGCACTCATGTCGCGCTCGTCGTGGGGCCGCCTGTGGGCAGTGCGGCCGTCTTGGGCCCGCACGTGACCGTGCTGGGGCGTGTGGAGGCCCGCTCGCGCCGTCGCCGAGCGGACGTCAGTGGTTCCCCGACGTTCTCGGACGCTTGGAGGGCCGAGTGAGCGAGCATCCGAACGTCTAACGAAAAATACTGCAAAATCGGGTCCCCGGGTCCTGTGCCTCATCTCAGGTCGGGCAGGTCCCCCCACAGGCGGATATTTGGGGCAGAAGAAACAAAGAGTCAACAAAACAACTCAAAAATAGTCAAACAAAAATAGACGAAAGGTCGTCCCCAGACTATTGTTGGCCTATTTTGGAATACTCCTCCTGCAGAGGGACAGGCCCGACTCAAGCCTGATCCCTGGAGCCTCCGTCCTGAGGGGTCTAAATGAGGCCTGAGCCCCAAATCGGGGGCGCGCAAACATGGATTAGCGATCCATGGGTTTGGCGCGCGGTCGCCAGATCCATGGATCGGGGGAGTTGCCCTCCCCAGAGTGCGGCCGGTGCCGCCTCGCTCGGCGGCGGAAATCCGCGATTTCCCATGGAAACGGGGCCCGTCGCTAATCCACGCCCCCTTCACCCATGTTTGCGATCGCCTGAGCGGGAAAGGGAGATGGAGAGGGAGAGGGGAGGGGAGAGGAGGGAAGGGGAGAGAGGAGAGGGGAGGGAGGGGAGAGGAGAGGAGGGGAGGGGAGAGGGGAGGGGAGGGGAGAGGAGACAGGAGAGAAGGGGGAGGCGATCCATGCTTGCCATCGCCTGACCAAAGTCCGGAATTTGGCGAGCCTCGCGGCGTGCCCCCTGGGCGCAGGCGCGTCTCCCCACAGAACTTCTTCGGGCCCGAAGACGGGCCCGAAGACGGGCCCGAGAGGCCCCCAAGACGGTCCAAGAGGGCTCCGGGTCGCCGAAAGATCGCTCCAGGACGCCCAGGATGGCCTGAGGATGGCCCAAGAGGCCTCCAGGACGCCCCAGGAGGCACAAATCATGGATGTTCCTGTTCGCCTTTTCGGCTGCCCGCCTTTTTGGCTTCCCGACGTTCCAAGACGGCCCAAGAGGGCCCCCAAGGCCACCCCAAAACGTTCAAAGAGGCCTCCAGGAGCAAGACTGCCTAAGAGCGCCCCAAGACGGCCCAAGAGGGCCCCAAGATGGTCTCAACAGTGGAACTGTTGTCAGGAGCACGGAGTAGGCGCTCCGTCCCCCAGCACCCCTCGTACGAAGTGAAATGATGTATGAGGTCGTCGTCGTGCGAGGGTTGATGACGACCGCTGCATTTTGGCTCAAGGTCGGAGGACCTCGAGTGAAGACATTGAAACTGTTGGGTGTATGGCAGTCTGCCCGACTGCGGGAAGGAAAACACCTTACTCTCATTGCCATTGATCTCTCTCGTTTGATCTCGTTGGCAGTCAGACCAAGGATACTTCCCGTTACCTCGCAGAGCCGCCAGGCCTGCGTAGAGCGGAGGGTTTCAGACTCTTTGGGACTGCAACATAAGAACTATTATGATGCGCGATCAATCTGATTCAGCTGGGGGCTGCTCCGGGAAGCGCTCAACGACTCACGTGATCGACGAACCCTTGATCAGTGACGTCAGTGAGTACAGACGGGTCCCTGACAGCAGCAACCATGGAAAGTGATTAGTGACTCAAAAAATCCCCCGACGACGATGAGGCGCCGGCCCGTCAGGAGGCACCTTCAAATGAGCGCGAATCAACTCGAGGAGCATCTGGTGAATAATCTGCGGAAGCAGAAGGACTGAAGATGCGAGGAAGGGCGCGGGGCTGGAGGGCAGAGGAACGAGGGCCGCGGGCAAAACCCAGCGGAAGGCAGGCGCAGAAGGCCGCGGCGATGTTGACCCTGACAAACGCAGGAGATGCACTAGTAGCCGGAAGGCTGAAGATTGTCGTGAAGGAAGACCCACCTGAAGGACCGCCTCAGGAAAGTAAGGGAGCGAAGCAATCGGAACTGCTGCTGGGCGCTCCAGAAGAATGAGCCGGGCTTGTCGATGACGATGATACGACGGGAATGATTGATGGATTTGAAGATCTGACGTTCTTCGGAGCGGCTCGCGAAGGATGTATACTGGAACCGGTGAAGATGGATTGGAAGCGCCGTTTGCGGTGGAGACGTGAGATGGGCGGGATGCCGCGCGGTATAAGGGGCCTGGGGGTCCAGAGTGTAGAAGCCGATGGCGATCCAGCGCCGATCCGAAAAGTCCGCGCGAACCTCCGAGATTTTTGTTCGTTCCCCTAAGAATATTCATCCTCGGTAGCGGCGGTTCCAGCGGTAAACAGAACAGGGCGACAGCCGCTGAGCGATCCCACGAGGATTCTGGCCAAGGTTTCACGGAACTGCGAGGCTTATTACGATGTGGAGCCCAACGCGGCCGAGCCCGAAGCCATGCGGAAGAGCGCGCCTGGGCTCGCTGGATGGGCTCGGGATGATCGCCGGAGCCTAGACCAGACAGCCCAGCAAGCAGCGCCCCCCGCAGGCTTCCAACCACCGAACGAGCTTCACCTACACGTCGTTCATTTCTAACCGTGCCCATTTCTAATTGTGTTCGTTTCGAATTGTTCCTGGCCCCCTAGTGACCAGGAAAAGACCCAGGACAGAAGAAGTTGAGATGGAAGGATCTTGTCCCCCAAAACAAATCAAAGAGCTTTCGAAGAACTAGACATGAGCCATGTGTGCTTTGCAGACGACCACGGCGCAGGACCCCAACGAGCAATATGTCCGCGAGGGGGAGGCCGAGCGAGCGAGTCGAGCCCCGAGAGTGCCTCGAGGAGCGGAGGGCCCGCCGCTGGGAGACGTCAGCGCGTTGCCCAGAAGGGCCCAGGCCGAGCGGGTCGGGGCTGGCCCCAGAGGGGGAGGAGGAGGGAGGAGGAGGAGGGAGGAGGAGGGAGGACCAGCGCATCTGATTGAATGAGTTATCCTTGTCTGGGCGGCTATACGTAGTGATAACCAAGGGGCGGCTAGGAGCCGCTGCTTCAACCAGGATAGCTCGAGTTACATCCGCTCTCCACTTACGCACTCAATCGACCCGCGTCGCCCCTCCTTCCTTGAGGAGCTGGGCCGCAGGAGTTGGCAGGGAAATTCGGGGGCGGGCCTTCATACTGCTCTTGGGATGACGGCCGCCTGCCAAGAGGGACCAAGCACCTTGGGAGAATTTACTTCGGAAGCGCTCCTTGCATTCACCTTTGAGTCCTTTGAGGTTGCTTTCCGTAAAACGACTAGGAAGGACTCGACATCAAGGTAATCACATATCATTAAATGGTGCTTCTGGGGTTCCCAAATTAGCTTAGACAACATGGCTGAATTACCAGGGCATGCTTCTCGCATGCGGGCCTTACGGGCACTGTCAGTGCGGGCGCGGGTGTGACACGCTAGGCACAGCCAATGGTTATTTAGCCATGCCCAATGATGCCTGACCACGCCCTGGGGGTTACGGCACGCTCGAGCACGCCGAGGCTGACCCACAGGGGGCGGGGGTGGTGCAGCCCACTGGCTGACTGCGCCCGCTGCCCCAACAGGTAGGCTGAGGCTCTTGGAGGGCTTCTCGAAGGCTTTCTTGCCCGTCTTCGGGGCGAGAGGGGCCCGCAGGGAGAGCGCCTCTGCAGCGTACTTCACAAGCCTCTGAACACGACTGCGGCTTTTTTTATCAAAATCGATTTCCATCTGGGACGGTGCGGGGATTCTGGCGGCAGCTTGTTTGGCCACCTTGTCCGCCCAGTCGTTTCCTTTAGCAACGAACCAGCCCCTCGAGCCGGCCTC
The DNA here is from genome assembly GCA_963575745.1 of Prorocentrum cordatum. Lineage (NCBI taxonomy): Eukaryota > Dinophyceae > Prorocentrales > Prorocentraceae > Prorocentrum > Prorocentrum cordatum. Next base: position 6,832 of record CAUYUJ010002201.1, on the reverse strand, counting down.
CAGGGTTGACAGATCCTGGTGGGCCTTGGCTTTCCCGATCCCGAGGGGCGCAAAACAGCCCTGGGCCCTGGCCAGAACCGAAACGCCCGAATACTTTTCCTTTCGCGAAACTTCAGCGCTCTGATGCACCGAAAGGATACCCTTGAAATCCGTCCACGCTTTGGTGACTCTGGGGCAGGAAGCGGCAGCTAAAAATCCCAAGTGTTCGGCAGCAGGCGACGCGGGGGGAAGACTGGCCCCCACGGGGCCCGAGAGACTGGCAACCAAGTCGCCGCCCTCGTCGATTTTGACCTCGGACCAGGCGGGGGCGTCGTAAACCGCGGGCCCAGGTTTCAAAACACTGCCGTCGTGGAAAACTTCTCCTTGCATGGCCACCTCCTTGGGCAGCCCATCACGAGGCCAATATACAGCCTGATCTAATCCTAAACCAGGGGGGCCTCAGAGCTATGGGTTCAGGTCGAAGTTGAAATCCTAACACATATGGAAATCCTCTCCTCGGGTCTTTGAATTCCTCGATATCTCCTTCCTTTAACATATCCTCTCTCAAGTTGTGGGTCTGCGGGCACTCGAGGAGCCTGTGGGGGATGGAGTCCACGGGGCCCTTACGCAACTCGCATTCGACTTCGTTCTGATAGCCTGCCGCGGCCATCTTTCCTTTAGACCAAATGCACTGGCAACCATATGAGAGCAGCGTCTTCCTTTTGTGGGCCTGCGCTGTGCTATCCTGCAGCGCGTGCTGCATGACCGACGGGTCGAGCGGCTCGTCGAAACCGAGCTTCTGCCCCGCCTTCGCGTCCAACTGCAACTGCCACTGAGACTGAAAACAACTTCTTGATGAGGGCTGGGGAGGTGGTGATGAGAGGGTAGTCCTGGCCTCGCGAGTCCCGAAAGACGAGCGGGTCGGGCATGGACCACCCCAGAGGACTCAAGCTGAGCAGCGTGGCCCCTATGGGCCCTCGGATCTGGTACCATTTCTTCGGGGGATTGTGGAGGACCTGAAGGGCTTGTTCTCGGAGACCCACCAGAGAAAAGCCGATCGCATCAGGATCATGAGTAACTCTCCAGATCAAGCTGGCCCAGTAACAGGCCGGCCCAAGAGCAGCACTCCAAGTCGGATCCCCCAAGATCGATAATGCCAGGGACCTGGATCTTGTAGCACAACGGGGCCCTACAATCTTGAGGTAGAGGGGCTGGGCTTCGTGCAACTCTGGGTTGGCGAGGCCGACGACCTCGGCGCCGTAGAGGGCGGCTGCTTTCAAACCTGTCTGATAAACCTTACGCATATTTGCACCTGCTCGCCAAATCTGGGCCAGACGGTGGAGTCGACGCTTGATCTTGGAGTTTCGCTTCGCCAGAGTTTTTCGGGCCTTCTTCGAGACCGTGTTGCCCATGGTGAAATCGACTCCGAGGTTTGGCGCAGACTGTGCTTGGTTGACTCCCTCTGGTCCACTGTACTTGCCGAGAGCTTTGGCCAGGCGTTGCTGAACTTTCGCAGACGAGCCCAGCACCGCCGCCTCGTGCAAGGCGACCGAGCAGTCGAGGTCCTCCTCGATTAAATCTTGCAGGCTGTCGGAGGCCTGCGCCAGGTCCGACACCAACAGGCGAACGCTTGCATTGTTGCTTGTCAACATGAAATCATCTATGAAGATGGAGGGGTCCACGGTGGGGAACTTCGGAACCCAGGAGTCCATGGGGGGCATCGCATACATTTGGACGTTGTAAGTCGCAAGCGAGCAGCCAGCAGGGAAGCCTTTGGTAGCACACCCAGCGTAGATAGCCAAAGTTCTGGTTGCGACAGCCCTGGGGCCCCCATACTGATTCATCAGAATGCACGTGAGCGTCTCCGAAAATCCAGAAGAGATCGCCCGATATTTCCATTTCTTACGATTGGCATCCTCATAGTAGTTAGATAAATCCCATAAAACCCCACCGGCGTGAACAGCTTGATGGCCATCTAGTTCGGCCTTCAAGGCCTGAGCATAAACAGTTTCAAGCACACCACGACCAGACTGATGAGCAAGATAAGGCCTCTTGTTGGCCCTTTCCCACCGACGAGCTTCCTCCCGGCGAATTTTGGACCGCGCCTTCCAGAGGGCAGGGAGCAAACCGATGCCACGGCACGAGGGGCCCTCAGACTGGTCAGGCTTGTGCTTCTCAATCAACGTGATAATGATGCCACGAATGGCTGTCGGAAGTACTCAAATTTCCTCGATCGCTGCCAAAAGCTCACACACACGTTCAAGTTCAACATTACTGAGATAAGCAAAGTGACGAGGGTGAAACCCATCCCAAGTCTGACTGGTAGATTTGGGAAATCTTTTGGCAGCCGATCTGATCTGGCCAGGCGTGACGGGCACCAGGCGGTCGCGCTCGGCCGACGGCAAGTTAAACTCCTGCTCCTGCGGCGCGGCCTGCAACAATCCTGCGAGACGGGCTGCCTCGGACTGAAGCAGCTCAAAAGGCTGGCCTGAAAATGTCTGCAGCTCGGGGCGCCAAACTTTCTGAGGTTGCCAGGACGTGAGCTTCGAGGTCCAACGATGGGCCCAACCGACTCCCCGAGACATGGCCTCCTGGACCCAGTTGTTCCAAGACGTCGTTTCACTTTGGCGGTCCTTGGCCTCCTCAGCTTGGAGCGCGTGGTCAACTGCATCATCGAGCTCTTCAGATACCTTCAACACGAGCGTGGGATCCATCTGGCCATTGTCCTGGCCCTGGGCAGCAGCGCCTAGAGCAGTCCTAACACTGGCGAGCAAACGGGCAAACTCCTCGGTACCTTCGAGCCCTGGGGGTGGTGACTGGATGCTGGTCAGAATCTCCGAAAGGTATAACTCCTCTGTGGAATGACCCCGTCGGATGACATCCATAACTTTGTTGTTCAACCACCGAATCGGAATTGATAGACTCCTCCATCTGGCCCTGGGTTCCACCTCCCGAGCGGCTCCTGGTACCCAGCGGATCTTTGGAAGACCTACACGCGGAGCAGTGGGCGACTTAATCGGAGTGTCAGTGCGGATGCTGATCGACTTCGCCATGTCCGAGGTTAAGTACTGGTACGCCGAATTGAGGGCCAGCAAGCGGGCCTCAATCCCAGACTCTCCATCAATGACCTGGCCCAGGAAATCCAAAGCGGCTTCCGTACGGCCCCAAGTCGGCGCATAGTTTGTCGGCCCGTAGGGCCTGGAAGTAGAGAAAGGTTGGGGCTTCTCCAAGACGGGCGCCATGAAGGGCCCCCCGCAGCGCAGCTGGAACAGCACGGGCCCACGCGGGCTCAAGGAGTACTCGTCCAGAACAGTGGCCCCTGAGAGGCCCTGGTCGAAGCACGACGAGGCGAGAACGAAGTCGATGATGGACTCAGACTTCTTCATCTTACATGTCGGTTTAGTCGGGGCCAAGATCTCAAGGCCTGCTCTCAGCGGGTAGTTCGACTCGATAAGCTTACTCGCCGAAACATTGAAACCCCCAGCAATGATGAGTGGCTGTCGCGCAGCGTCCTCAATCCTTGCGACCCCAGCTAAGAGCTCTAAGTTATACTTGTTAAGGCCCACCCCGTCGGCCAAGTAGAGTGGTACTAGTGCGAATGGACGATGTCCAGGAAGCTCAAGTGAAACTGCTGCGCGCCGTGACTCTGCTACCCCTGCAGGAACTGGCGCACGAGATACTCCAAAGTCATGCCCGTCACGAATCAAAATCCCTGCCCCTTGGACTGGGTACCCTTTATCGCTGAGCACGGCTGGAGAGAGTATCGCATTCCACCCCACACGCTCACACCATTGTACAATGAAAAGGAGCGCATCCTTCAAAACCCGAACTTCTTGACAGCAGATGATACCCACCGTCTCGGCTGCTTTCGACTTCAGAAACTTCCGAATGGAACTCCAGCAGCTTCCATTGATAGTGGCGAACCTGACCGCGTTACCCACACGGATTTCCGTCCGCCCCCTTGCCGCCCTTGCCCTTGTTGGCCAGGCAGAGGGCCTTCGCGCTGGACTGGAGCGCCTCGTTGGCCATCTGCTGCTGGGGCGTGAGCGCCGTGTTCTGGCCGTTGATGTTCAGCACCTGGCCGATCGCATCGCCTGCGCGATTCATGCCCTGGGCGCGCTTGTCTGCTTCATCTTGATCCTGTTGCATGGCCTCGGCCTCGACGTCCAGAGCCGCAGCCTGCTCGGGGCTGACGTCGCCCGAGGGGGCGGCGGCGGCAGCCTGGGGCGGCTGGCCCGTGCCATCCGCAGCCGGCGACGGCGCCATCGGGTCGGCAGCGGCAGCGGCTGGGCCTGTGGGCACAGCCTCGGCGCCCGTCTGGGACGCCGCCGCCACCTGGGGCGCCGTCTGGGCCTGCTGGGCGCTGGCCTGGGCTGCCTGGGCTGCCTGCCACTCGTCGTGCAGCTTCGCCGACAACTGCATGACGGCCTGCTTCACCTCGGCGGACGGCGCAAGCCCTGGCGGGAACTGGCTGGTGATGTACGTCTCCAGCGACGGGGCCGAGGAGCGGATGTGCCCTTTCGGCGCCTGCTCCACTGCCATCTTGTGCTGGGTCTCCAGCTGCTGCGTCTCCGCTGTCAGGTCGGCGACGAGCTTGCACTGCTTGGTGTAGTCATTGGCCAGGGTGGCCATGGCCTCGCACGTTTTGTCACAATCTTGTGGAGCGCTAAGCAGCTTCTTCTTGGCGACTTCGAGCTGGTCGTGCAGCGACTTCCGCTGCTGGTCCCAAGGTTTGGCTGCCAATGTCGTTGCTTTCACTGCTTTTAGCTCCTCCACGGCCTGCAGGTAGTGACTCCCTTTGATGCCTTCCATTTTCTTCCAGAACTGAACCGCTCCCGAACACACAGCAACTGGGTCACGATCTGGCTCATCGGGTTCACGTACAGCTGCAGCTCCTTTGGGGTGGCCCTTCGGCGCTGGGCTGGTCGAGCGCCTGCGCCACCTGTTGGGAGTGCCGCCTGTTGCAGTCTGTGGCTGGGGGGCCGAAGCTGGCTGACCTGTCTTCCCACCGATGAAGGCTGTGCCACACTGACCGCAATACTTGAACGGCTTGTCAGCCCATGTCCATCCCTTGCAGCCACTCGTCTGGCAGCAGAGGTACTGACGCCCTCCGCCACGGCCTCGGCTGGCGCTGGCTTGCCGAGCTCCGCCCATGACTGACTGCGTGGGCTTCCAAACCTCGCTGCTGGTTTGGAAGAACGCGCTCTCGGCGCGGAAAAAAATGCAAGGCTTGGGCCCCAGCTCCTCGGACCTGACCGAGGAGGAGGAGGAGGCGGAGGAGGAGGAGGAGGAGGGAGGAGGAGGAGAAGGAGGAGGGAGGAGGAGGAGGAGGAACGTCCGAAGGATCGGCGACGGAAAAGATGGCAAACGCGCTGGCTGCAGCAATCCTCAACAGCAGTCCAACAGGGACGGAATCGACAGGATCGTGAGGACTTTGAAGGCCCAGGGATCGACTCCAGACTCTCGGTCAGGGGCGAACTCGACGGTCAAGGTCGAGCAGAGGATGAACTGGCCGACTTTGGGCGACATGCAGAAAAGCCCGCAGGACGCTGAGGACACCGTGAAAAAAGCTTCGAGGGTATCTGCAGCATGGCGAATAACGCCGAAGGCATCAAGTGGTACGAGATGGTCATGACCATCGGGGAACTGCCTGAGGGAGCGCCTCCCTGGGCTCGCCTCCGCACCGTTGCTCCAGCCGTTGCCACATCGATGCCGTCGGCATCCGCGTGCATGGCGACGCACCCGCGCAGGATGTCGAGCCATGACGGCGCGCGCCTGGCCAGCTTCGCCTGCAGGGCGGGCAGCAGCGCCCGCAGGCGCTGACCCACCTCGCCGCAGCCAGCCACAGCGCCAAACGCCGCCCCCGCGGCAGCGAAGTGCCAGTGCGCCCGAGCTCCTCGGAGAGTTCCTGCACAGCTCGGTCCGCACAATGCCATGCCCATTCCCGCGCCGCGCGTCGCTCGTCGGCAGTACGCCGTGGGCGGGCAACGCCCCCGCCCTCCCGTAGAATTTTCTCAACCTACACGTCACCCTGCCAGCAAAGCAGAGATCGACTAAGAACAGTTGTGGACAAGGGCGAGGAGAAACGGCTTGAGCCAAAAAGGCTACGGAATATTCCTCTTCCTCATCCTCCTCCTCCAACTCCTCCACCTCCTCCTCCTCCTCCTCCTCCTCCTCCTCCTCCTCCTCCTCCTCCTCCTCCTCCCCCTCCTCCTCCTACCCTCGCCCCCACGCGGGCCCCAGGGATGGCCCGAAGAGGCCTCATAGGCCACCCCCGTGCTCCCAGAGATCTCTCTGTTCACCCTGGTTGCCCGCTTACTTCATGTGCCTCTTGTCCATTTCCCCATCAACTCTCATGGGCAGGGTTTTTGAATGGGCTGGTGGAAATTGGCAAATCGTAAGAAAAAAACATATCCAACTTCAGCGCGCAAATTCTGACTTGGAAGCTCCAAACTCCAACGTTTCCATTCTCAAGTCGCTAAAATGGTGCTATGGGCTTTCGGTTCCTCACCGTCTTCCATGTTCAATCACGCGCCGCGGGACAGAGAAAGAGAGAGAGGAGGAGGAGGAGGAGGAGGAGGAGAGGAGGAGGAGGAGGGAGGAGGGAGGAGGAGGAGAGGAGTGCAGAGCGGGGAGGTGCCAATGCCGAGGCGCGCCGCGGCCTGCGCCGCGGGCGCGCGGCCGCCCCCCCCCCCCACCCCTGGGCCTGTCGCGGTCCCTGTCGCGGTCGCGGTCCCGGTCACGGTCCCGGTCGCGGGTGGGGTCGCGCTCGCGACGCTCGCCCTCCTCGGGGCGGATGGAGGCGAGGTCTGAGAGAGGGGACCTGCTCCTCCTCCTCCTCCTCCTCCTCCTC